>JANHZT010003178.1:162729-176490 GCA_032468215.1 Stegonotus admiraltiensis
AGAATTGAACTCGCAGTAATTGCAGGCAGCTGGATGTTAAGTACTGCCCTTAGTAGGAAGCATTAGTCTCCTACGACACTCAGGCTCTTATGGCAGAAAGTGTTTTCTAGATCAGGACTGGTGAAGTTTACCGTCAGTATCACCATACTATCACAGAGGCTGGATGACATCATTGAGGACCCCCTACCAAACCTCTATCCTCATAGACTGTTATTCCTCTAACTCTGCAGATAAAAAAGGCCTTCTTTTGGCCAGGGGTCATAGCCTAGAGCCAGTCCTCAGACACTGAACCTGAAGAAGCTGCTGGAATGAGAGCCACAGGAGTTACCAAACCAAGAATCACATGAAGCTGACCAAAAACAGACACTACTTGGACAGTTAGAGCAGTCAGATGTAGATGATATAAAGCCTACCAGCTCCCACACCCATTAAGTAGCAAGGAGAGCAGAGATATCCTATGAATTACATTATGAATATTCTATGAAGATGTTTTATGAATATTTGTTCCTTGTCAAACAAGGCAGTAAATTTCTTGATTAGCAACAGCTGATTGAAGTCTGATTTAAGAGGTAGCCCTGATCCACATTCCTTTGATGGAAACAATTGTTGATCTTCAGCTCTTGCATATGTGTGTGGGTTCCACCTGTGAAATTCTGTTTGAAATGGTTGACAATCCTAACCTGATCTTGAAATTTTGGACTGATTTTGAGCTATTCTGTGCAGTTCAGTTATTTGTGCAAGTGTCTTGCAAAATACTGTTTAGGTTTGGACATTCTGACCATTATCTCTTTGACCTTGAGTAAACTGAACTTTTAACTGGACTTTATATAAGTTAATGTAAAGTCGTGGTGGCACAGTGGTTAGAATGCAGTACTGCAGGCTACTTCTACTGACTGCTGACTGCCAGCAGTTCAGCAATTCGATTTTCACCAGGCTCAAGGTTGACTCAGCCTTTCATTCTTCTGAGTTTGGGTAAAATGAGGGCCCAGAGTGTTGGGGACAATATACTATGTAAACCTCTTAGAAAGGACTGTAAAGCACTGTAAAGTGGTATATAGGTAAGTCTTAAGTGCTATTGCTATTATTCATGTTTTTAGTTTATATAGTTCTTTTTTAAAGATTGTAAGTCACCCAGAGTTATTTTGAGGTAAGATGGGTGGTTTATAAATGTTATAAACAAACAAACTACCATAGCAATTGTCTATGGAGATTCTCAGTCATCCAGGTCATGGTAGTCCCAAAGGTCCTTTTTGGGCAACTGGACTTTCTAGTTTTACTTTGAAGACGTTTCACTCATCCAAGAGTGAAATGTCTTCAAAGAAAAACCAGAAAGTCCAGTTGCCTCTTGAAAAAGCACCTTGGGGACTACCATAGCAATTTTGTGTGAGTCAGTGTTTGAAACAAGAAGCAGGACACTAGGCTATACCTAGTTGGATAGGGAACTTTATAGTTTGAAACTACCCCACAGTTGCAACATTAGTTCATCATCTTGTAGTGAATACATCATGTTCTTTTGGGTGAAGGGAAGCTCTTCCCAGCCGTCTCCTGAAGAGCTCACAGTGAAATGTTGGCTGATGTATCTTCCAAATTGATGGAAGTGCCATGCTCGTTTTCTTCCAACCTCTGGGAAATCATTGACTGGGGAGCTAGTAGTACATGAAAGGTCCTTTCACATAGCATGTCTTTCCCAGCTGCTTACCAACTGAGCCACTGAGAGTCTAGCAGCACATGCTGAAGTTTTTCAACATGGGATTTTCTTTGGAAGTACTGGGAAGAGTGAAAGGAATCTTCTGCTACAGCACTGGCTAAGGGCTGTTCCAGATTTAGCAGCTCTTCTCTTTGCAGGGGATTATGCTGTCATACTTCCTAGGATGGAGATGCAATAAAAGATGTATGTCTCGGTCATGTCCATTGGTAATTCCTTATTTATTGGATTTATTACTGAGATTTAAGAGAATTTTTCAAGGTGGTTACAGTTTAAAGATATTAATGCCCAAATGTGGAAGTTATTTATTTAGCAGCAGCAGCAGCAGCAGCAGCAGTAGTAGAATCTGAATTTGCAAGAATTCTAAAATGCAATATTTAAAGCAGGGTTTGCCAATATTGACCACCAAGAGTCAATGGGATTATCCATTGTTCTTTTTATTATTATAGTTTGTCACACAGACAGATGTTTAGGCTGGACTTGGCATTTTTATCTGTGCCTATACCTATAGAGCTCTTCCTGAGGACTTGGGATAGGCAGGTACTATTGTTTAATAATATTAAATATATTGTTCCACAATGGAAAAAAGCTGCTTTTTGCAATTGACTGATGGTAATTTTGTCTGTCCTGGTACGTGTTCAAGTGGTGCTTCAGATTATTATTTGTAGTACTATTTGTAAACTGGCATTTAGAATGCACTACTGCGGGCTACTTCTGGCACTTGGCAGCTCAATCCTCACCAGCTCAAGGTTGACTCAGCCTTCCATCCTTCTGAGGTGGGTAAAATGAGGACCTAGATTGGGGGCAATATGCTGACTCAACTGTTTAGAGAAGGCTGTAAAGCATTGTGAAGCGGTATATAAGTCTGAGAGCTATTACTATTTATTAAATTATTGTCATATAATATATATTTGAGGAATCAATGAACAACCTGAAATTTTATTACTAGGTCAATGAGGTGAAGCATTTGGGGACCCCTGATAAAACAATTGTTACATTAAAAGCAAATGACCCATAATGGCCACCCAAAAACTCTCTGGAATAATACATTTTTAACTTTCTCCCAAATTAGGAAATAGGTAAGGTATTCCATAAGTGGGAGACACCACCAAGAAAGTCCATCTGCTCTGTATCCCATGTGCCTCCTGAGGGGGGACCCAGAACAAGACACTTTCTAGAGGATTATACCAGAAGACCAGATTTGCTTTTGGCAATGCAATTCCTGGTATTTATAAAGAGGTCTGGACATATTGTGCCTGAACAGCTGCAGAAAAAAATGATTATGTATTCCTGGCAAGATACCTGGATACCAGATTCGAAAGACTTAACAAAATATGCCAACACTGCCTTTGAATTGGCTCTTGATCAATGCAAGGGAAAGGCCAGGCAGCATGATCCTGTGTAGTCAAGGTTCAATTTATTGTTAAAAAAACAGTTTTTATACAAAACAATTTTCTTGCATCTCCTCCAGTTATGTTAGTTCTTGTCTAGTTGTTTGTTAATTGTATTTCAACTGTATTCACATCACTTCTTTAAAAAAAATCATCTACATTTCATTATTTTTCTTTAAACATTATTATTTCACCTGGTGGACTGTCCGTTAATAAGCCCCTCTACCCAGTCCATTCAGTCATGAAGCCTGAAAAATTGCTACAGCATCGATTAAAAATGGTTGAGGCAAGAGGAGATGATGATGATGATGATGACGACGACGACTGCTAGGTGCTTTAGGCTGGTATTCTTCAGCCCATACTATTGGGCTTTCTTAATTTCTTTTGTACCAACAGTTGGGAGAAGGCAAGCAGCATGAAACAAATTGCGGGCTCTCTATGCCACAGCTGTCCAGCCTCAGAGACTGCTTGGCACGCTATGAGCAATCCGGAATCCTCCAAGATAGTAAAGGCTTTGTCCAGCGGTAGGAGAAGAGCTTGAGAGAAGCCTTCTTCCATAACACTGGCCTGAACTGACTAAATGACACAAAATTTGCTTCTTTGAGGCAAAGCCAGTCGGATCACCTTAGGGCTAAAACCACATCACTTATTTCACAATGTGGAAAGCCAACCCTTCTTCATGGGATGACCTGCAGCTCATTCTTCTAAGTGAGTGTGCCTAATAGTTGTCTGATGGCTTTGCTGGAGCTGCTATAATTTTCTGGCTATTCCAGAGTCTTGTAAAAGCAATGGAAAAAAATTGTAATAACTAACTTACATGATGCTTAAAATTTGTGAACCCTTTTGAATTTTCAATATTTCTGCAAAAATATAACATTAAAAGATGTTCTCCACACAAACACTAAAACTGAATAAAGTGAACCTCATTAAACAAATGAATCAAAAACATAACTTTTTCATTTATTGAGGGAAATTATCCAAAGCTACATATTTGTACATGGCAAAAGTATATGAGCCTTCAAAATCATTATCAGTTTTTCACATGAACTGCTTGCTTCAGGTCTTTTTACACCATTTCTATAGGATTAAGACCAGGACTTCGATTTGCCCATTCCAAAACATTAACTTTCTTCTGCTATTACTATTTTTTTGTCATATGACTTGTCTGCTTTGGATTTTTGTCCCTAGAATATTACATGCCTCATACTTGTATGGCCTTGACTGGTACCACCACACCCTCAGGGAGGGTAAAGGTAGGCTTGAGATTTGATTGATGAAATCCAAACTCTTTGGAAATAAGTTTGTAACTTTTTCCAGCCTACTAAGCATCAACAGCTGATTTTGGGGGTGGGTGAGAAGGGATTGGAGGTCCCCAGAAATCTTCGGGTTTTGAGTCAGAATAACACACTTCCACATACCTAAAGTATGAAAATCAGCCTTTGATTGTGAATATCCCAAATTCTGTTTTTTAAATAAAGCAGGACCTCTCATACTCGTACCTGATTGAT
Organism: Stegonotus admiraltiensis; assembly: GCA_032468215.1. NCBI lineage: Eukaryota > Metazoa > Chordata > Lepidosauria > Squamata > Colubridae > Stegonotus > Stegonotus admiraltiensis. Next base: position 167,334 of record JANHZT010003178.1, read on the forward strand.
TGATTGGATTGATTGAAACCCGATTCTTAATTTCCCCATCAAATGCACTGATAATCTTGGAGAGTTTGCATACTTTTTTCAGTAAAAAATATGTAGTTTGGAATCATTTTCTTCAATAAATGAATGAATATAAAGTTTTTTATTCATTTTTTAAAAAATCTCTCAATCTAGTTTTAAGACTTGTGAAGAGAATAAATCACATTCTTGACTAGATTTATGCAGAAATATTGGACATTCAAAGGGATTCAGAAACATTTAAGTATCACCATATATATTTGGGTTTGGTTTGATTATCCTTGGGTTTTTGCTATTACCCAAGTGCTTCAATAATACCTACATAAATAACCCAATCCTACTCTTGAATCCCTCTGCCCCTTCTTGGGAAGCCAGTGAACATCCATCGCTGCTCTTATGGCTGAAATCAGAGATGAGAAATAAATAATTAGATCAAATTTACCAGTAAGTTTTTATTTCTAATATTCTAAATTTAAAAAGGACACTCAGGACATTTATCACAAAACAACAGAAAGGTTTTTAAAATCACTTCAGGTAGACAATTTTGAATTAAAATGTAAATGTATTCTTTTTTTCTTTTTGCAAGTATACCCAGTATAATGTAGCCTTGCTATGAAAAAGAAGACACTTTTTGCATGATACATTGAACCACAAACTAGCCAACTGCATTTTAGTCCAACATGTCATGCAAAATAAGACAGTGTGGCTAACACATAGTTCAGTATGCAGTAAAAGAGCAGCAACAGGTACAGCCATGTAGTCTAGCCTATAACCATGTTGTGCCGAGTCAGCTAGTAGATCGGATTCAGATCTTAGTGTGAAGATCAATGGCATAATTTTCCAGCAAAAATGTTTGGACAGCTGAAAATCAACACAAAGGAAAGTAATTCTAATTAAGAAAAGTTTGGGAAAGCAACTACAAGGGAGCTTGAGGACAAGAAATATATAGGGTATACCAAAGGCCAGGCCCTATAGGCCAATTACAATGTTTTACAGGTAGACTCTGACTTAAAACCGTTTGCTTAGCGACCATTCAAAGTTACAATGTCACTGAAAAAAGTGATTTACAACCAGTCCCCTGTACTTAACAATTGTTGCAGCATCCCCAATTTGGGTACTGGGCAACTGGCACATATTTACAACAGTTGCACTGAAGTATTTACTATTAATCTTCTCATTGTTCCTATCACCCATCTCTTCCCACTTATGACTGTATGACTGTAACCTTGTTGCTGATATCCTTAAGTTTTATATTGACTGTTTTCCTATGACTATCATTAAGTGTTGTACCTTATGATTTTTGACGAATGTATCTTTTATGTACACCGAAAGCGTATGCACCAAAGACAAATTCCTTGTGTGTCCAATCACACTTGGCCAATAAAGAAGTCTATTCTGTTCTGTTCTGTTCTGTTCTAATGTACCTGAAGTTATGCAATCACCATCTGCAATTTTTTTTGTCAGCTTCCAACAAGCGAAGTCAATGGGGAAACTGGATTTGCTTAACCACCACGAGATTCACTTACAAATGCACTGATCTACTTAATCACCTTAGCAAAAAAAACCGGTCATAAAATCAGGCATGACTCACTTGACAATCACCTTGCTTAGTAATGGAAATTCTGGTCCCAATTGTGGCCGTAAGTGGAGAACTACTTGTGTTAATTATTTTTCTAGAGAAAATGTTAGCGGAATTAGGAATGTTCAAAGGTTGTGTGTCACATGAATAGGAAAGTGTTTAGAACAAATAACCCATTCAAGCATTTAAGTTAATGTATGTAAGCCATTATCTATATGGGGACCTGACTTTTGGTAGACTCTATTATTTATCTTTGCTTTCCTAAGTGCCATAGAAAGCTACAATTACAGCTTCAGGAATTTGATTAGTTGGTAATCAATTCATAAATATTCTTTTAAGGTGGCTTTGTTTTGCATGCAACTATTCAGTTGCCTTACAATGAGGACAGCCCAGCTGCATGTTCACTATCATTTAACCACTCAGATCCTCAACCCTTTCTCTGGTGGAGGAGCTAATCCTCAATTTAAAACAGTTCATTTAGTGATGATTTACTAAGCAAATTACAACAGCCCTGAAAAAGATGTTTATGCTTATCATACTTATGATCATTGCAGCATCCCCATGGTCCTGTGATCAAAAAGCCAGATGCTTGGCATATTTATGATGGTTTGCAGCATGCCGGGGTCATGTGATCACCTTTTGCGAACTTCTGACAAGCAAAGTCAATGGGGAAGCCAGATTCATTTAACATCCGTGTTACTTAGCAACTGCAGTGATTTACTTAACAACTATTGCAAGAAAGATCATAAAATGGGGCAAAGTTCACTTAGCAAATGTATTGCTTAGCAACAGAAGTTTGGACTCAATTTAGTCGTGAGTTGAGGACTACCTGTAGTTGGCCCTGCCCTCTTCTCAACTGAATCGTCTTCACAGGGTTGTTGTGGGGCCGAACAGCAGGCTGTATTATTGGATTTGTTAGAAATAAAAGCTCCTTGGCATAATTATGTTCTTTCCCAACAGATGCTTTTTATATGTGTTTGATTACTCCTGTTACACATTTTTAAAAAGTAACATGAATAACAAATGTCTTTTGTATCCCAGAGTTATTGGAATCTGGTCAGCATACAAGTTAAAAAAAAAAACCCACACAGGCTGGGCACAAGAAGAGCTATCTCCCCCCACCTCAATTGTTTTTACAATTTTATACAAAAAGGGGGTTGCTTTTACATCCACCGTTTGCAGAATTCACTAAAGAAAAAAATTGCCCTTTTCCCCTCTGGTTGACTTTTAGGAAAATAAGGAACAGGATTACAATAATGCCTCCTGGTCCAATATTCCAATATTGCAAAAGGTCTAATTTTGGAAAGAAGAGAGGGCAGAGAACAAGCACATCCAAAAAGATCAATGTAACCATCAGTTGAAGGATGAAGAGAAATTGGAAAAGATGGGGACCAGAGAGGAACGAGCACATTTGCCAGCACCACCAAGGAAAGGAGATCAAGGTCCCATCTGGAAGGGCGAGAGGCCAAAAGCACAGAGCAGATGGAGCCTGGTTGCGACAGCTGGTGGAGACGCGCTTTCATGTGTAAAGTTTGCTCCATAGAGACCTCAGTCTATGAGCTTCCAAGGCAGCCTTATGTTAACTGCCCGCCCTCTTCCCATGCTAGGAAACTCAAAGGAGTATGCCTGGCGCAGCTCTCGGGGGCTACTGCTTAATTAAAACGGGGCTTTTTAAACATTTTATAATGCAGGTGTTAGAAGTTCAGGGAAGCATCCCTGCGAAGGAAAAGAAATGAGTTTCTGTAGCAATACAGTCCAACTATTCCTCTAGTACCTTCACTATTAAAAGGCAAGATGAAAAGGGCGGTGAAAAGGGTCACCCAATATAGAACAATATCATTGATTTCAAGCAATCATCTTTAGACTTTCCCACATTAGTTTATACTGTTAAAGGGATGAATGTTAGGCAAAATATCCTTATGACTTTTGCCCTCCTTCAAGTACACTATCCTGAATAATAGTGCCTACACTACAGGTGGGCAGGTGGGGACACTACAGATAGGCAGCCTTGGCTGATCTAGAAAACTCACCTCACAGGCCAGTATTTGGATAAGAACCGTTTGTTAACCCCCTGGTTGTAAATCAGATTGGGAAGAGGGTTGGTTTGGTTTTAAATTAGAAAAATGGCAAAGTATTTCAATAAAGCAATGCAGTTGTCTATGTGGTCATGAGGCACCAAGCTTCACTGAAGAAAGATGTGACCTCTCTATGCTTCTGTAACTTGCCTTTCTTTGAGATACAGAAAGAAAACTTTCATAGTTGCTATTTACCAATATTAGGAAAGCAAACATTCCCTGTGGTTTCATGATTAATGACCTTTAGAAAATGATTTTTTTTTTACATTATGAGCTTCATCAGCAAGTTCCAAATTCTCTTATCAACTCATCTTTCTAAAGGAGGATAGGCCAATTACTACCTATTTTTATGCCAAACAATCCAAGCACTAAATGAATATTTTTGGAACTAGCCACTGCAATTCCTTCCCGGTGCCCAGCCAATTCTACATACGCGATCGTAGGAATCAATATATTACTTCGTCAAAAGAAAAATCTATGACTCCTCATGGCACCCTGTTCCAGTTCCTGAGTACAGAAACCAGAATCAGAAAAACTGATAAGATGCAGAAAATCACAGCTCCCAAAAGTGGCTGCTTATTTTTGTGTCAGGCCAGTTCAGTATTAAGTATTGGAAACTTATACCTAACTTATGATGATTTCACCCTTTGTTTACAAAAATATCACATTTTTATTTGCAACACAAATCTGGAAGCAAATAAAGGGAGATGTGCAAGGTGAAAATTGCTGTGGCTCTTAAATTCTACCAAGTTCTCTCAGATTCTGGTTATATGCCCCCAGTCCTGTTATCAGAAACTTCCACTTTAGCACAATATCCTCTCATAGAATATGAAATTGGCATTCCCTGACCAGGCATATTCTGCCAGCCTGCACCTCACAATTTCTCCAAGACTACCCTTTCCACTCTCTCCTGGTTCTTGACTTTTTCCTGTTTTCCCTGACCCAATTCTGTATTTCAGTCCTGGACTAAAATGTTGAAACAAAGCAGAACTTTCTGGTACTTCTATCCCCTTCAGATTTAAATAAGCCAGGCTGAACCTGAGCATGTTCATCTAAGAAGAAAACTCTACCCAAATAAATGCTAAAGTAGGGGTGTCAAACTCAAGGCCCGCGGGCCAGATGTGGCCCATGATGTGGTCGGATCCGGCCCAAGGGGCCATCCTGGTCTATCCAGTGAGAAGAGGAGAGATCAGACCAGTGTAGCTTTGGCCTGGTTTACCCAGTGCAAAGAGGAAAGATCGGGCCAGCATAGCTTCAGCCCAGTCTACCCAGTGCGAAGAGGAAAGATCAGGCCAGCGTAGCTTCGGCCTGGGCAGCAGAAACAGGAAAGATTGGGCCAGCATGGCGTCAGCCCTGTCTACCCAATGGGAAAAGGAAGCATGCCAGCAGTTGGAGTGGCATCAAGCTGGCCACGCCCACCTAATTGGCCACAGCCACCCAGTCCCCCAAGGTCAACCACAGGCCTGATGCAGCCCTTGATGAAAATTGAGTGACACCCCTGTGCTAAAGCATAATTTTGCTTTTCTTTAGTGTGATATAGGAATTAATCTATTATGATTTACAAAAGCATGATGGATTGATTGTTCTATAAAGAAGTTTTTAAATTACCAAGGTAGCATTGTGTGAAGGTAGCATGTCATATTGGATAGCTACCTTCACTGACTTCTGGAGGGACGGCTTCTCCATGAAGTAGTTTTACTGCTCTATCTATCATAAGCTATGCTACCAAACTTATGAACACCTCTTGTTAGAAGACTCACAGTACTTAATTTTAATTTATCTGATTAAGTTTTGTTTTGTAGTATGTATGTAGGGTTATTATTGGTTTGATTGGGCCAATATACTCAAATGGAGGCTCTTAGTGGACAACAACATGCTGTGTCAATGAAGAGACAAAGAGATCAGCCCATCTGCTGGTATGTCAGCTACTACCAGAAACATGTACTGATAATAGCAATATAGACTTAAATACAGCTTCACAGTGCTTTACAGCCCTCTTTAAGTGGTTTACAGAGTCACCATATTATCCCCAACAATCTGGGTCCTCATTTTACCGACCTCAGAAGGATGGAAGGCTGAGTCAACCTTGAGCCGGTGAGACTCGAACCGCCAAATTGCTGGCAGTCAGAAAATAACGACTTATTTTTGGCCAATGACAAAGCTAAGAAGGTGGCTTCTTTGATCTAGATACAGAAAAAGAAGATTGATTGGTCTGTGATGATTGCTTTATCCTATGATGGATATTTATGGTTACTGTACTATTAAACTGCTCTGAGTCTCTAGGATAGGCAGTATAGAACTATTGTATAAATAAAAAAACCTAAATACTGTAACGCTTCCCCTTCCACCCAGGCACAAAAGATGGAAAGTAAATATTAAAACAAAAACATAGGTTTTTCTCTCGTCCCTCCTTTTATTTCACATAGAGCAATTGTTCTATGTCACCAAGAATTTCTTATTTGCCATCCATTAACAGTTTTGATTCCTCAGTAGAAATGGAAAAGCTACTTCTTTGATTTTTAGTAAAATAAAGCTACCATTAAAAAGAATTAAAACACATTTTGAATAAAAACAACCCCATTCCTATGCTGTCTCCTTTCCCCAAGCATTCATCCTGAGCCAAATTCCCAGTAGTGGGAAATAAGACAATAAGTTAATAGTTCCTTATGCTTAAAATTTTCAAGAGAAACACAAAAATCTTCTTAGTGTGAAGTTTTCTTCGATGTTTTCCCGAATTTGGCATCTAGGCCAAGTCCTGCAGAAAAACAAATAGGAAATTAACTGTGGTTGGAAATTATGCTACAGGGCAAAGTGTTGGTTTGGGGATGACTTTGAGTAAAAGAGGGTGAGTGAACAAGGCTTCTAACTTGGGATAATTTTGGAACACACCAAGCTACCCTAGCAGCTTAGAAGCAGATTTTTATCTTACAAGAATGTCCTAGAAATGATGATGTAGTTTTAAAAGCATCTCACTTAATAGTTCTCTGTACAAGTAATTATTATCTGTGGGAGTACAGTATGAAGCAGATTTTAAATCTGCTGAGCTAAGACAGAATAATTGCTGAACCCTGGCACAACCACTAAAAGTATTGTTAGGGTGAAAAGGATAAGATGTGATAACAAGCAAAATACAACCACATCGTGTAATGTATCTTAAAACAAATTGAAAGTGCAGAAGAAGCAAAACAGAATAGGTTAAAACCAGTTGGGAAAACATGATTTAGTTTAAAAATTGCAATCCTTTGACTATCACTTATTACCTGAAGTGTTAGTTCAGATTTTCCCAACCTAGGCACTCTCCAGATGTTTAGATTTCAATCCCCAGAATTCTTCAGTCAAAATAATCATTACTTAGAATTCTGAAGTCCACAGTTGCATCAGCCCATTCTCAGGTGCTCCTAACACCCGGGATTAAGCAAGAAAAAGTCTTCTCTTTGGCCATGGTGTCTCACATAGAAATACTGTTTTCAGCTCTTCAGGCATTTGAGTATCAGCAAATTCTTTCTGCTTTTTTTTTAATCACCAAACTTTTTTAGCATATTAAATGGGTTTTGCCTAATCTTCACTACAGTTGAACCAGTGGAGACTAAATTTGGTGAAGTACAGTTTGAGGGAAGAATAGCATATAGGAAAAAGTGTACATCATTGTAGGCTGCTAAGTACCCTATAAATAGATTTAAGTTAAGTAAAACTAATAAAACCCCTACCCTTAAAGAAGCGAACAGCCCAGTGAAATAACTAACCAGGTTTCTATTCTGCAGGAAATCATACACTGGAACTAAGGCTGACATTTCCCAAATAATAAAGACAAAAGAAACTGGACTCTTACCAAGGAATACCAGGATGGTGCCCATCCACTGTAAGTTACTGATAGGATTGGCAAATAGAATGACTGAAGCCAAAATGGTGAAGAACTTGCGAGTCGTGGTGACAATAGAGCAGGTCAGAGGCCCAAAATAGACCACAGTCATGAAAATGAAAGTCTGCAATTAAAAAAAAAGGGGGGGGGGAAGAGGGAAACATGCAGGCTTGTTCAGAAATATGTCTTGCATCACTTTGATCTTGTAGTCTCTCTGTAGAGACATCTTCCCTACAATTGTTTACTATAGGACATCTTTTTTTTTGTTATTGAGTTTGCACAAGACCACTTATAATTATGGGATGTTTGAAAGAGAAATTACAGACAATCTTGGAATATAAAGTAATCCCCCGTTTGTCCCTTAAATCACAGCAATGAGGCAGAAGGTCTAATAAACGTTTTCAAAAGCAGCGTCCTTTGTATTGTCCTCAACAAATACAAAGGAAAACAAAAGCAGGGCCACTTCCTTTTTTTAGCGCTAAAGGAGAAAGACAGGAGGAAAGCAGTACTTTAAATCTTCTGAACTGGTAATGCAACAAAAACGTGCAACCTTGGAAACAGCACAGAAGGAAGAAGATGAAAAACAAAATCCATTTCAAGCAACGAGACTGAGATGAAATTTATAATGGTAACAGCACCACAGTACGAAATTTATTATGTGATTGGAACTTTAAAAACTGTTTCAAATAATAAATAGCCTCTGGTATTTCTGGAAGGCTTGCTTTAATCATGTCTTTATTTCATATATCACTTTAAGTGATTCTGGAATTAGAATGCTTTTAATTTTGTGTAAAATAAAATTAGCCAAACATGAAAAGGAGAATTTGGGGACATAACCAAAGTAGGAATTAAAGTCATCCAAAGCCATCTAAAATTTGTGAGCCGACAATAAATCTTGGGTTAAAGCAGATGATTCTGGATTCTTTTGGTTTACATAATTATCCTGCATTCTGATAGCAAGCAAAATAATAATAATAATAATAATCCACTTTAAGGTTGGACAACTTGCATATGCACCATGTAATTTAGTTGCAGTGTTTTGTTAAATCAATATCCCTGATTTAATGTGACCAGTCTGAATACACCAAAATATATTTCACACAAGAAAATCTTATGAGGAGCACAGAGATACTTTTGGAAAGGGATGAATGAAGTATTCTACCCTGATATAATCCATTTGGGGATGGGGGGAGGCACGTCAAGATACAGGTAGTCCTCAACTTACAATTTGTTTAGTGACTGTTCAAAGTCACAACAGCACTGAAAAAAGTGATTTATGGCTGTTTTTCACACTTTTCAACTGCTGCATTTCCATGGTCACATGAACAAAATTGAAATGTTTGGCAACTGAGTCATACTTATGATGGTCTGCAGTGTCCTCGGGTCATGTGATCACCTTCTGACAAGCAAAGTCAATGGGGAAGCCAGATTCACTAAACAACCATGGCAAGAAAGGTCGTAAAATGGGACAAAATAGGAGCCTGTGTTGCACAGCAGACTAATGCTCTTGTTAAAGGGATCCAGATTTAGCATCCAGCTGCCTGCAATTACTGCAAGTTCAATTCTCACCAGGCTCAAGGTTGACTCAGGCTTCCATCCTTTCTAAGGTGGGTAAAATGAGGACCCGGT
>JANHZT010003179.1:7731-24595 GCA_032468215.1 Stegonotus admiraltiensis
TGGTGCTAACCTTTACATTGTTAACTCTAATTTTATTAGGATAATATGGAATAGAAATGGTGAGGTATTTTTAGCAAAACATTCACATGAGAAATCATCCTACCAAAAAATGAAATACACCTATGATGATTTTATTGTCTCATTTGTTCAGCTTTAAAAAATGTGGTAGCAGAAAATAGCCGTTGTGAAGTGGCGAATAAAAATTCTCACAACCAAATGCACTTAGAAACATTTAAGCCCAGTGCTTTCAGTGGGCTGAAGTATGGCTTTGATTCGTTATGCTTAAGGTGGATGAACATTCAGCATGGCATGCTATATCTGTGCAAAATGTCATAGTCTTACTTTTTTTTCAGTATGCTCTCCTTTCTCATTAAGCTTTCTTCATAAATCTTTATCAATTCCAATGCATAGAAATCAACTGAGGTTGCAGCTGAGATTTATTTCAACCATGAGTAGTGATGATGGGACAACTATTTCACTGAAACTGTGTAGCAGGCTAGCTGTGGGTAGAAAAAGGCAGTTTTGTCCTCCAACACTTTGCTGCCCTATACTGTATGTCATCCAGCACTTGCCATTCTGCATAATAGTAGGGCTGGACTTGGATGCACTGGTTATCTGTGTAAGTTATTGACATAACTATCCAAACATGAATAATAAAAAGTGGGTATCCAACGATTTAAAACATTTAAAACGTTAACCTGGAACTATTTCAAATATTTGTTCTTTTCTTAGGTTACTTTCTTGAAATCTCTCCACATGTGGAAAAGGCAGGAAGGCCAACAAAATCACATCTCTAACTTCATCTATAGCATTATACCTCTTAGGCCTATCTAGTAAATCAAAACATCTGAACAACTCTGAGTACCCCATGCATTCTAGAATGCCACTTCTCAAGCAATAGCATGTATATCCCATGTGGGACTCAGAGATAATCTAGATAAGAGTTTAAGCCACTGAAATGGCGTGAAATCCAGCAGGTTCTGACAGGTTCTGGAGAACTGGTAGCAGAAATTTTGAGTAGTTTGGAGAACCGGCAAATACCACCTCTAGCTGGCCCCCGAGAGGGGTAGGAATGGAGATTTTGCAATATCCTTCCCCCAGGAGTGGAGAGGGAATGGGGATTTTGCAGTATCCTTACCCTGCCACACCCACCAAGCCACACCATGCCCACCAAGCCACCCCCACAGAACCGGTAGTAAAAAATTTGGGATTTCACCACTGCACTGAAACTATAATATTAACTTAATATAAACGATAACATGATCATCATAACATGCCTTTAAATATGTACATGTCTTTCTTGGGGAAAATTGACTTTTTGTTTCTGTTATAGTGGGATCTGAGTTACTTAATAGAAGATTAATGGAATTTAAGGTACAAATGATTGAAAGTCACTATTCTAGTATCCTGATTGTGCAATATTCCAGATACACAGTATAGCTTTCCCATATAATGCCTTCATATTTGGGGATGAAGATGAATGTTATGAAGTATTAGGTCTGAGGCTCACAGCATAACCCAGTGCCCTTCATACTTATGGAAAAATTTTATTTGAAGTCGATTAACTGACTACTAAAATACTTTAACAATGTTAAAGAATGTTTGGGGCAGCATGCCATATCACACGATCATTATGGAAGAGGCAATACTGTACTACACAATTCCATACATCACATGTAGTATTCTGGTAATAGTGGCATGTGCATTTGATAATAAGTATTAACCTTAATAATTTTATACAAAAGTCAACCTGAAATATATAAAGACAATTTTCAAGTACATGAAATGCTTAGATGTAAGTCCCACTAAACATAGGCTCTGGCTCATATCCTGGACTAAGCCATAGTTTGTTTAGCTACAATTTACTGTACTGTATAGTTTGTTGGATCTGTGCAATATGACAAGAAAAATTATAACATAGTGTGATTTGTGACAAACATATATAATATTGTGTTGCCAAAATCTTTTAATGCAGCCTTTCCCAGCCTGGTACATCTGGTTGTATTTGACAGCAGTCTCACAATGTCCAGCCAACAAAAAAATACGTAGGCTAGGAATTATAGATAGAACAGCCCAACATATTTGGAAGGCACAAAATAATGAAAGCATATGTCAGACTACAGCTATTTGAGAGTACTTCAAGGCCACCATTTTCATTCTCCAATTCTTCAAAAACAGATCCTGCCAAATTAAAAGTGAAAGAAGATGAGATGCAGAAAGAAGAGTTCATGCCAATAGGCTAATAGATTGCCCAGAAACTTTGCAGTTTTAATACTTCAAGAAAAAAAAACTAGATTGGCTACAATTTCACATATCCTACAGTAGAAGAGGTAATAAATCCATTCAGCTTCCAGACTCTATCAATATCATGTGAAGGACCCCTGTAAAAGTATCATGAGAATGTATCTCGTTGCCCCCAACAGTATTTACTTCCTGTAAATATACAGGGTGTACATTTTTAGAATTGCAGTATATATTTATTTTAACCTTCTATCTGGTACATATTAATAAAGCTTCAGTTGTGTCTTTCCAATATATTACAAGGCCTTTGGTAAATAGGGACACTGAGATTTAACATTTACTGTGAAAGGATAGTATAGGGCAGCGTTATGAACAGAGAAACATTGAGACTGACACTTGTGAGTTTGTCTTGTCTAATCCATTTGATAAATCTTTGGTTGAGTTTGTTTTGTTTTAACCTTACATAAGCAAAGATTACATATGTTTACACTGTATTGCTAACATATCCTTCCCATAAAGAAAATACAGATCCTGAATATAGAGTAATTCCTTGTCTCACCTCTAAACAGAAATGAAGGATTCACTCTCCCAAGTAAGCAAGCAAGCTCTAAATTCTTATTCTTTTTCCATCCTAAAAGCAACGAAGCCACGAGCCTCCTGTCACTCAGCCTTCTGCCCGGCTGATCATTGTGAAAAGAGCTACCCTGATGACAGAGGCACATGAATATTGATTGCAAATAAATGCGGACAGAGCGGCACCTGGAGGCCCTAAACACAGCTCAAGAGCTGAGATAAAGCCAAGAGAAGGGAAGGAAAACAGTTTGTGAGTGCACCACACAAACACTGCACTCCAAGATTACCTTGGACTCCTTTGAGAGCATGGCCTTTCTAAGAGGCCATACATAACCTCTCCAAAAGCTCATTTACTCCTGAGCTGACTACGCTGGTGTTATGAATCATGTCCAGATGGTACTGCACTAAGAAGTCTCAATTCAGTTGAAAGCATTGGGATTTGCATTTTTACATGTGCAAATAAAGCACTTTTGTCGTTCAGCTGAATAGGTGAACTTTGCTACTAAAAATTGCTATCTTAAAGTTGACACCAATATGAGTTACGGAAATGATTTGTGTATGTTGACATTTAATTTATATGCACCAGTTATTAATACTACACTTAAGTATGCATCTGTGAGACAATTCAGTTTCTAGAATAATGCAATATGCAATGGCTATGAAAGGTATTTTTGAGAAAACAGCTTTCTGGTTGAAACCTAAAGTGATAGTTGTATCATGAAAGCAACCATTTATAGTGATATCACTAACATTGCTTATCCTTAACAAGTTGAGATTCCATGGAAAAAATGTTTTCTGGCTTAGGAAGGTATTGTTCAATTTACTGGAGACAGCTGCACTTCCATGGAAGGATCAGGTTTCCATTACGTGGGTGTTCCTTGATTTAGTTTTATCAATAGAAGCCTACATTATTTCAGTGTTGTTTTCTTTAACTTAGATTCACCTTTTCATGACAAGGATAACTAGACCAGTTTTCTAGTTTCTGGTAATCTTTCCAATGAATTGTACAAGAGATTGTTCTCACAGGCTTCAGAAACTGCAGCTGTTATAATACAGAGTGCAAGACTGATGCAGTTCACTGGAATTATATTAAAATAACGTAATAGGCTGCCTTTTTATTTTCAATCTTAAATTAAGACACCAGCACAGATAGTTAAGGTCATAATGACTTAAAAGGAATGATCGTGCCCTAGATTTAAGCTTATCTCTTTACCATTTTGAGCCTCCTGGACAAAAGCTTTTAAGGCTCTGGGGAACTTCTTACAGAATCTTTTTTTTTCAGAAAACCCCACTTGGCTTCTCTGCTATTATGTTTGATGTATTAAGGCAAAGTATTCTTGTTTTTTTAGAACCTAGAAGGAAGTTTCTAGATTTCATTTTATTTTTAATAGTAAATCTAATTTCTGTAATTTTATTTAGATATTTCTGTAAACTAGACAGCATTTTATTGGGGATAAATCTCATGCATTAACACTGTAGCAACCATATATTACGTGACACTAAATTATAATCATAATTTTTTAAACTCAGATTTAAAGTATGTTGGTTTCAGAGCAGTTTACAGTATCGTCAAGTAAAAATGTTTAGGATTTCAGCTTTTGTTTTTTCTTTTTCACTATATTTCCATATATTTAATGCAAATGTAGTATCTGTATTGGCTATAGCTGAAATAAATAAAAATGAGCAGAAAAATTGAACAGTTCCATGCAGAACAGTTTTGGCAGATCTGAATTTCTGCATCTAGAATCCATGCAATCTATGTATCTGACTAATTCATAATGCAGTGAATTCTGGTCATGTTTAAAATGTTATGGAACAAAAAAATGTCCAAAAATACACACAAGAGTTTATGAGTTAAGAAACAGATCCGATGTATGTACAGCCAGTTTTCTCTTTGCCAACAGAATCTACCCTGAATGAAAACAATAAAATCAGACACACATTGGACAGATCAAATTGTCACACAATCTCATCACAGTTATAAAACATAAAATATGTAAATAAAACTACAATTTCCCTCCCAAGAAGCAAGCTGTTTTAAAAGGATATTAAGTATGTATGCTTTTTAGAATATTTATATTCAGAATATTTATATTCAGAGTCTCTAGAAGAACTTTACGTGGATTTTGGGCTACATTCAGATTAGCCATCTTGCAAACTAGGACACATGGAAGTTTCTCATTTTAGGGGGGGGATGATTTCTCTACAACTTCATGCTTTGTGTTTCATGCTGCTCTAAAGTCCACTGGTCCTATACAACAGCTTTTGATGAGACACAGGATCGCAAAGGGAAATAAATGTTTTCACCTTCTTGCTCCTTTTCCCAGTGAGAACCACCCTCTGCTTAAGTGTTATTCTACAGATGCCTATTGACATTTGGAAATGTATTCCTCATTGATGCAGACTGGAAATATAAGTTTCCAATTCCTCAGTTGAACAGGGAAGTATACAGCAGTCTACTTAGTTTTCCTTGAATGTGAGCAGAAAGCAAGATGCCTCATTAGCCTTCCTGCAACAAACTTTATACGAATTCAAACAAATATGAATTTAAAAAAACACAGAACCTCTGCTGTACACAGAGAATTGGTAGCACATTTCAGAACCTTGCTTGAAAAACTATTATTTTATGATTTTTTTAACTTATGAATTATTTTCTCTTTCTCTGCCACATAGCAATTTTGGGAAGCAAAATCTAATGACATCAGGTTCTTTAAGTACGGTTCAAGTTGCAATATAATGGTATCTAGAATGCATTTCGTTTTTTTTAAAGCAATACCTCTTGCAAGTATTTGTGCATGTACACAAATGAAACTGAAAAATATAGTGTAGAGCATCAGGAGTTATACGTAGTTTTTATGTCTCACATTTCAATGGAAATTCTGTGAGTAAACTTGGTTTTAATTCATTAATTTAGACTTTATTCAGTACACATTAATATGTTGTCTCATCTATGTAGTTTATGTAACTGATGAAGCAGCTTGCTGTTAAGTTAACCTCCAAATTATTATTTGTTATACAATTGCTATTTTTTCCAATCTTAGAAATTTTAGCCATATTTATATTGATGTGTTTACTTGGACATAATGCATAATGCAAAGTAAAAAGGAACTTATTTTCACCTTTTTTGTATGATTTACTTACTGTACTTTGTTCTAATTATCATTTAAAACTTTAGCAGGCTTCATTTTATTTCGTTTTGCAAGCTGAAAACCATTACAATCATGGAAAAATCATCAACTTAAGACTAAAAAAGATACAATTTTTTTTTATCAGGCCTATGAAAGCTCATTTTGTTAGTCTTTCTATTAGGGTTATTTCTGCTTATCATCTTTTTTGCTGGCAGAACTCCTGGACATATTTTGCTGGCAGAACTCCTTCATGACAGTTAGAAATGCAATAGACACCACTTTTCTGACTATGAAAATGTTGTACTGGGAATGAGCTGAACCTCAGCTGTTGAATTTCATTTTGCAACAGCAATCCGTATTCCAAAATCCTGTTTGTGGGTTGTAGATTCCCTTGTGCTGTTATTGTTGTTGTTGGTGCTGCTGTTGTTTCCTTTGTCTTCTGCTAATTTCAGTGGCATGCTTCTTTTACCTCACTTGACAGTTGAATACACTTTCCTAAATGTATTCCCAGGATTGCAGAAGAGACATTGCACAAGAGTTTGTAACTTTCTAATACTCTGAACTTCTGAAGAGTAGTTTTAGCACAAGAGATGTAACTGGTCAGATGCTGACCATAAAACAAAATGTTTCTCCTATTGTCTGGAAATCAGAATTCCCGGAAAAAATGGCAGTGCCCCAATAACAGATCATTCCAGGATGTGATACCTTAGACCAGTCTGAATCCTTTTTTCCTCCACCAACAAAGATTTGATTATCTACTCTTGGAGATCCCCTTCCCCTATAATGAGGAGACTTACTCATTATAGGGAACTTACTCATTATAGGGAACTAACCCTATAAGGTTTAGCAGTGTAACATGTCTGCAATCAAGACTACAATTTGATATGTGCTGCCTTGAGCTTAAGTCTCATTTAACGCAGCGAGCTTTATTTCAGAATAAACATGTGCAGAGGTGGAGAGCAAAGCTTGAAGTAAACATTGGAATGAATGGGACTAACTTGCTCCCATGTTTAGAGCAGGGTTATTTTTGGGATAGACAGCCCATAAATTCCTTGCCAAATCCCAAGCATCTGGGAATGTCATTTCGAAAGCATCTGTACATGAATCTTAAAAGATGAAGCCATCGGAACAGCCAACACCGACTCCCAATTCAGTGGGTTTTTTAGTCTGGCACTCGAAAAAGCCTGCTCTTTCCAGCAATCCTTTCTGCTATTTCGTTGTTTTATCGGGGCAGAAAATGTTTCTGTGAGGAACGCAGTTGAGCAGGAAAGCTAGTCTTGGCCTTGCGCAGCTCCGGGACCCTTAAACTGTATCATTCGCTGCCGGGTAAATAAGCCAATGCCAGAAAACAAAACAAAAGCCTGGATTTCTCAATCACGCATCCTGAATAATCCTGAGGTGCAGACGGCCCCTTTCTAAAAACAAGGGCAAAGCCAGGCCAGTGCGGCAGGTTCCTTGGTAGGCCGCGCAGCTCCCTCTCTTCCCGAGGTGAGGTGAGCCGGTTCGCGCCGAGCTCGCCTCGGTGCGCCTGAGCACCGTCGCCGCAGACAGTTTTGATGAGTGGGTTTTTGTCCGGATGGTTTGTAATGGTGCCTGTTTTGGGGTGTCCCGGGGGGTCCGGGAAGCTTTAATTTGCTCACAAAGGCTCATTTGCAGGTCAATGCCGCGGCACACTCGGCTCTCCCCTCCGCCCCTCGCGCCTTTTGTTCCTCCTCGCCTGCTCCTCGCGCCAGATGGCCGCGGAAAATGCTAATTTCTCTCTCTGTCGTTTCGCATTTAATTGTGGCCTTTGCAGATGGGGGCTGCGGAGTGTGTGCTTCATTCAAATGAGATTTGCTTTTGGGTTTCCAGGCACGTTTGTTAAAGGCCGATCCGAGTCAGGCAGGGATTAGGTTGACAGGGAAGTGATTAGATTAAAAAAAAAAAAACTGCACAGGGACCCTGCCTCTCTTCTCTCGGCCCCCACTTCCAGCGGCTGGCCGCCCTCCACCCCAAAAAAGAAACCCGGGCTTCGGACCCTTCCCGGCCTCACAAAAGCCGATCCTCAGCAAAACCCCAGCAAGTCCAGCAAGGCAACGGCGGCAGAAGCGCCTTACCGACCCCTTGTCCTCAAGCCTTACGGTCCCAGCAGATGCGCTTAAATATCCCCCGTCCCCAAGCGTGGGGATAGCAACGAAGCAGCCGCCTTCACTGGCAGAAGCTGCAGTCACTGTTCCTTTGCGGGAAGGAGGGGAAAAGTGTGCCTTCCTTCCAGGTAAAGTTCTCCTGCTGTCAATGTCCCAGGCCTCACACTCCCTTTCTCCACCCAACTGCTGCAGACTCAAACCCGTGGGAGGCAGGGGGAACGTGCTCATGAGCCACTCAGAGAAGTTAACGAGAGAAATTTTGTCCAGACTTCTTAAAAATCAGCCCAGGACATACCTTACAAGATCCTGGGCAATACTGCATCTCCAGCAGATTGCTTGAGGTAGCTGAGCAGGCGGTTGGAAGTGATAGGAAAGGGCCATGGCCTAGTTTCTTTAAGCCATTTTATTTTAAAAATTCACTGTTTTAAACCATTATGTCCAGGTAGGGCTGGGAACATCCCCTGCTGAATCCATAAAATGAGACTTAAAGTTGGCAATAAAGCTCCAACTTTAATACAGCTCCAACTGGATGATGGACCAGCAGTCTTCCAGTGTTGTTCTATAATGTTCTAGCTCTGTGCTGGTTCTCCATTTACTCCACTGAGGATTTTTTTAAAGTTTTTTTTTTTTGGATGGTGCTGTAGTAGTAAAATGTATTCTTCCTGAAAATTCTGAAAAGTCCCATGTTTTACCTTAGGATGGGATATCCAGCTAAATATATTTCAAATTTCAGTGTCTTCAGTGTCTAAATGACATTTAGATTTGGGTGAATGCAAGTACAAATACTCTCCTTTCCCTCTTTTTTAATTAAAAAAAATTGCTTCAGAAGAAAGGATTGATAAAGAATGGAAAAGAAACAAGGGTATTTTTGCCATCTCACCTGGTTGTTACCATATTTCTCTCTATCACATTCCCCATGAGAATGAGAAAGAACTGGGGGAATGGCCTGAAATGGAAAGGTTGTAAGTATTTAATACATATTCTTGTACCTTTATTAACTGTAAAAAATCAATAATTTGATCTATGCCACCTAAAGAGTTACAGAAAATAGCTGAAAGATTTTCTTATGCATCTTTAGGAAAAGTGCTCCTCTGGGATTAGAAATATTCTGAAGCAGTAAAGTTATCTGAAATAGTTTATTATATTTATCCAAAGAGATCCATTATTCCACTTTGCAACTGGGTTGATAAATGAACCTAGACAAAGCAAATCGATTTAGTTCTTCTCAGTTTGTAAAAATACTGGATCTCATTTTATCCTCATATAGGTTTAGGTTAGAACACTATAACGAAGCATTCTTCATCAAGCATCAAGATAACCAAGAAATCTTAAATTTGTGTGTCTGTATTACTGGGACCCAAACAGGACAGTTTGTAAAACAGCCTGTAAATGGGGGAGTTGGGCAATTGCTTTAATTTTGATCTTTAAATTTCATCTTTAGAAGGACATAGCTACTTATTAATACTTTTTTGGCATAACCTCTCACCCAATTTTTAGGCTGGCTATGTACTTTATTTGCACCAAAGCAATTTGTATATTAGCAGTAGGCAGTGAAAAAAAACTGTGAAAAGTGGTTCAATTGAACTTTAGGGAAATGCCAGATTAGAGTGGGAACTACTCACTCAGATATAACTAGTGATGTGGCAGACTATGATATGGGCATACATAAGTCATTAATTCTTTAGTAATATCTATATTTTAACATTAAATATATATGCTAGTTCACATTTGACACATTTTGTCATGTGAAATATATAATAACAGGGAAATGGAAAAAAGATCAGTGTTCTATTTTAATTTCTTGTCATTTCATTTAAATCTTCGATTATGTTAGCGTAACAGTTATCCTGGCTTCAACTATCACCTTTGCTCTTTATATGCAATAAAAATAGTGAGAAAAATTCCAATTATTGTATATAGTTTAATAAATATATGCTGAAGGCTTCATTTTAACATGCTGTTTTCCAACTATTTTGGACAAGAAGAGAACCCATGCTTCTTATTTAAAAAAATTACACTGTTGAAAATATAAACGCCCCCAAATCTTAATCACTTTTCTGTGATACATAGATGAAATTTGGGAGTGTAAAATTCTTTTGATTATTGTCTTTTTCATATGGAAGCAGATCTGCTGAAACTGGACGTGAAAAGAGGCTCTTCCTTACCAAACAAAACCACCTTCCTCTAAAATACTGAAGAAATTGCCATCCTTGGCCTGTGTTAGAACAAGAGCCATCAGCCAAGGCTTTCTGATCCTCAGATTTGTACACTTGTAGACATAATAATGCAATTTCTCTAGCGTTAGTCAATGTCCTGTCTGGAAGTCGTTGCCTCAGCCTCCAACAGTGCAGGGAATTAGAAAATTGTCTGTCTTTCCTGAACCGTGAAGTGCTTCTCCTAAATAAAGGCCAGGTCAGATGTTAAAGGGACATTCTTGTCTCCTGAAGCTGAAATAATCTACAGTCACATAGAGAAATGAAGGCATCCTCCTCCTGAAATAGTCAATCTCTTGATCTGCCATTCCATTCTGAACAGGGAGAGAATAGGCAAGCAAGCAAATAAATAAATACCAGTAAATGCCTCCTGTTTCTATGACATTTTACAGCACCTGTTCCTCTCATGCCAATATGCACCCCCCTAACGCCTTTTTTTGTTTGGGAAAAGGTTCCTTTATCACTAAAACAGAGTCATAGAGTTTGAACACTCTAGGCAATGTATAATTTAATTGAAAATTATTCCACTTAATGGTATCTTGGAAAAAAGACAATTTAAGAATCCTTGGTTCCTCAAATGTCCCTGATATGCCTGTCATCAATGGCAATTAAAACGTCTTTGATGGGCATCTACATGAGTGGGGCTACCAGGTCTTCTGTGTGTGTCAACCAACAGGCTAACTTCCCTCTCAGCCACTGGAGTAGTATTTCCATAGAAGCACCCAGTGGCCCCTTAGCTAGCCTTATACCAGGTTTAGGATTGCATTACAAGTCGGAAAACCTGAGCGCGTTTACTCAAGTAGGCCTAATTGCAATCATAATTTCAGAACAAGGGTATTCATGGCATAGCTTTGTATTCTCTTCTGAGCCATATCTTCAGGACCTCCCTAAAAGCATAAAAAATAAAAACCAATCTAAGGGGGAGAGGGATAATGTTCCAATTTTCCTATGTAAATCAATGAGAAATTTTAAATTTTGAAATGCAAGGAAGTGCTCATAATATAGCTTCATCGAATCACTTTAAATTCTTTATTATCATATATGGGAGGAAGCAGCTTTAAAAAAAAAATTTCACTGTCACACTAGGTTATCAAACTGTATGTACTAGTTAAGAGCAAGCCAAGGTATGTTCTCCAAGCTGCTTAGTATTTTGCCATGAATCGTTCAAGAAATTGATTATATTGACACAGTATGGTATACGCATACGTCCATAGTATTGGGGGCGGGGGGGCTACATATGCAACCTGTTCGCCAAAATGGAGTTTCTGTTTTCCTTTTTTATCACTACTTAGCAAAATCTTTGCTGTCATTACATCCAATATTTATGGAAGCTTTTTGCAGTATTTAGAAAAATTCAAAGCTCACATACATATAAGTGAATCCACACAACATGACTGATACAATCAACTATTTCCTAGTTAAATGACCTATTCTTTGCACTACCAGTATCCACCATTGGTCTAATCAGAGAGCAGCCTACAAAGAAAATCAGGAGATGCCACACACACAAGCCTAATAGCAGATCAGTTGGGCTTAGTGCCACCATTAATATAGTTGGACCACAGTAACCCCCTTCCATCCGCCACCCAGCCACCCTAAATGTGGCTGTCAAATCTGAAAAGTAAAAAAGAAAAAGCCTAGCATTTGCAAGCATATCAAGATACCCAAAAAAAATCGTATCCATTGTTTGGTAGAGAAAGAGAGAGAGTGATAATTTTATCTCCAGTATTTTTCAGAGCCAAATTATTTGGCTATAGCTAAATACTCATTCTGTGAAGTGATTTGGAATTAGTTTGAGCCTATGAGTCCTGAGGAAGTGGATAGGGCTCTCTGTAGAATCAACTCTACAGTTAAGGAGAATACTAAACCCTTAGTTCTATACAAATAATTATTGCCAGTGATGCAAACATAGAGTTATTGTCACGCTAGTTGCCACTTCAACTGTTATTATTTCCAAATCTATAGAGTATGTATTATTGTTTCCCTCAATGTTTTACATGGGAAATGCTGGCATAGTTTAATTGTTATTATAAATTTATTGAATTCTGCTTTTAATTTAGACAAAAGAAAAGGCAAATATAACATAGAACCAAAAGTGGTAGAAGGGAGAGAAATGAGATAAAGGGCACTCTTTGATTTTGCTCATCATGAACGAAATATGTTGTCTGAAGCTCCTGTTTCACTATAAATATCTCATTGATCTAGCTTAGGAAATACAACACATTCTTTCAACCCTTGGTCAAATTCTGATCTATGTTTACTTTTGTAGTATTTAACTTGCAAAGCCATATGTTTGCCAATCAGCAGAGCACAAATTTCCAGCTATTTTTACCATGAATTTTAGATCTGTTTCCAAAATAAAGTTGTTGCAATTACCTCTATCCAGAATTTAGAAAGAAGCCTACAAACGAAAGTCTAAAGACAACCTTTTTTACATTCCAACAGAAAATTAGAAGAGAACTGTGCTGTTTTCATTGTATTATGTAACATCTAATTTGGTACCACAGCCTTGCGGGGGTTATCAGAGGCCAAAATTGGATCTTAAAACCTTACACAACATTGGTCACAGGATGCCCAATCTGATTTACAACATGGATCAATCATGAGCTAAGGACATACAGTATTTAGAATTGTGTGTTCTATTCCTAGTTGCGTAGTAGACAGGAACAGGAAATTGTTGAATACCAAGTTCAATTTATGATCCATCTAGTTTAATATTCTCCATACTGGTTTGCCTAAAGGTTTCTAATATCACTTTTTGCATTTTCTGCTGGAAGATTCTACGAATAGCAGTCAAAACCTTTAGCAGGCAATAAATGTGCTCTAGGCATTTTAGCAATATCTTTAGTACTTGGGTCATAAGAAGAATATTACTATTATTTATTATTAATAGAATAACAAAATTAATAAAATTATAAAAATAAAATTAACATTGTATTATTAATAGAGAAACTATTATTTTAAAAATGTAGCATCTCAAGAAGAATTCATAAATATGGATAATCAATGAATCAGTAAGGGTAATAGAACAAATGAACTCTGGAAAAATTAGATTATTTGTCAAAGAAAACATGTCCAGATAAAAGCAGTCATCATTTATACAGATCATAAAAATGGACACATTTAAGTCATTGGTTGCCAATGCTGACTCCCTTCACAAAATCTAGATTGTAAATCTCTCAGAGCCATTCCAAAATATGTTGCCAAATTGTAATATAAGGGGAAAATTATTAACTACATAGGTTGTAATTAAATTAGCTAGTTTTCATGTAATTTTAAGTTTAAATTAAATTTAGGATTTTTTTCTGCTGCCCTAATTTTTTGTTTTAATGCCAAGACAAAGAAATGGTTCCTCTGCCAATAAAAATATGTATATCTTTGTTCTGGAATGTCATCTTCATCAATCCTAGCTATGAATGATGTTCATAGACATTTGTTTGCTTATTTAAGAAATGTGTCCCTTGTCTTTTTTCCTGAGTTTTGAATGGCTTACATATTTACTAGAGTCGTATTACATTGACATATTTTTTCTATTCAATGGTCAAAATAAAGGATAGCATTGAAAGCATTAAAAGATAAATAAATGTAAGCATCTTAAGAGCAAATATTTGCAGAAACAAAATAGTTTTCAGTGCATGTCTAAAGTTTAAGTAAGCAAGGGACAAAATACCTAAGAGAAACATATTCTATAGAATCACCACTACATGAAGCCTATCTTGATTATCTGTTCATAATGTTATCTTAGCCTGAAACCACAAGCAGAGTCACAGCAATGCCCACTGCAGATCACACATATAAAAGCAAAAAGTCCCCCAAAATTCAACAAAGCCAGTTTATTATATTTTTATATAACACATTATAACCCACATTACATTATATGACCCAAATGAACGATGTCTCTCATCTGAATAGATTTTTTTTTAGAGTGTTAGCAACAGAAGTCTGCCTCTTGCCCATTTGTGGATTGTCACTCAGATAATATTATGTGAAGGAAACTCAATGGAGCAGAATAAGCCAAAGTATTTATTATTACTTTTCTAAAGATAGATGCTTTATCAAGAGAGGGAGGGAGGGAGGGAGGGAGGGAGGAAGGATTTCGTGAAACGGCAACATGAGTTAGGTCTCAGTAGAGATGACTGAATAGCTAATTCTGCATTGTGTTGGGAGGTTGAAGCAAATGGCAATTATTTTATTAGAGGCTGGCTATCCCAGCTGCAATAACCTGATTAGTTCCGTATATATTGGCAGGAGTCCTCCACTATATGTATTTTCCTCCCCATAATCAATTCAGTTTCCAGAGAGGCCCCAGATGGACCTTTTACTAGGCTTTTGATTAACTGGCATACACACCCAGCAGGCTTTCTTCATCTCCCCATTCCCTCTGCTCCCCCAAAAGGCAAAAGAAAGGCATAATGCATTTGTTATGAATTCACTCCCTTAAAAAGGATGTAGAAAAAATATATTTTGTGGGGACAGTTTGATTATTTATTATGCCTTTATGATTACTGTGCAATCTAGTTAATTTAGTAGTACAGAATATTAACGTCTGCATTTGTTGTTATTGGAGATTATTAAACTATATAAACTAAACTGTATTTTAAATGCATTATCCTATTGCATAAAATGGCTTAATTTTAATTGAAATCATGCAAAAACTCATTTCACCCTCCCTCTTAGTATATGTAACATATTTTTACATTTGCTCAGTATCTTATGATTAAAATCTAAAATTAAAACCAGATCAAGCAGGTTATCCCTGCTAAGTCTTTCTTCACCTGAAAAAAGATTCCCATAACAAATTAATGAAAATTCCTGAAAACTAGGTTTGCAGAACAGGTATATTTTATCTGTTGCTTCTTTCTGCACTAATTAAAGATACTGTTTTTTAAGATGGATTTTAATCATTCATTTTATAAAGTAGCTTTATTACTTAATTAAAGTGTGTTCTTGAAATATTACCTAAATCATAATGTCTTAAATTAGGGTTTAATCTAGGGTTATAATTTTTATTAATACAATAAACTAGGGTTTATTGTATTAATAAAATAACTGATTACAATAAACACTTGATAAAGCTGGAACAAGTTAATTGTGTTGAATTGTTTAACACAAGGATAAATTATTGATAAATACATGTCTCTGTCTGAGCCATGTAAGTAAAAAGCCATTTGCATTTAAGCCCTTGGAAAGGAAACTGACAGCACCTCAATTAAAAAAATGAAGCTTTTCCTCTAATGAGCTTTCCTTTAGTTTCTCTGCCATGTGCCTAATGTTTTGGAAAATATTGTAGGAATATCATTAAAGGGTAGTTTTTCTGTTTCAATGAGTGAAAGGTTTAATATCCTAAACTTGCTTTTTGGCTACAGCACGTAAGGAAAATCTTTTAGAAGGATCATTGCGATCTCTGTCCTTTGTAGAAGAAGCCCAGATAAAAAGAATCCTTAATTCTCATTATTTCTAAAAATTAATATCATTCTACTCAGTATCGTTATTTCATTAACATGTGAATTCTTTAAAAAGAAAAAAAGGCTAGAGCTAGGCACATTTTAAGACATTATAGCATTCCATCGTCAACAAAAAAAATTTAAAAATCCAGTAACTGCATGTATACACAAACACATGCACATACAAGTCTCAGTCCTGCTGACAAATGGCACTTTAAAGTCCCTTGACGAATGAAGAAGTCACCATTAAATATTTCAAGAACTTCAGCTATAGAGCTTGCCTCTAATGCATGTCCTATTGGGGGACATCTGTCTTCTGCACCTAATAAAGTAGTCTAGGTAAAATGAACTTCATAGGATTGCTTTGACACTGAAGGCACATATGGCTCATAATTAGCTGGATATCTCTTATAGTTAAATGATTTCTTTCGTTCTCCCTCTCTCTCCCATTCGCATCAATAATAGAAGCAAACAAAGTTCCAATTGTTCCCTGTTGTGGGACATTATGTGCCTGAATAAATGGATGTTGGCTGTGTCTACATGGATTTGCCATATGGCTACAAAGGCTAGAAGAATAGGGGCAGTGTGCTTTGTGATGGGAATAAGGAGGAGGCAGTGCCATATAGGGTGTAGCCAAAGTTAGAGAGGGGAATACAGCAGCACACCTTCCAGTAGAAAAATTAACTTCCCTTTCTCCTCTCCCAAAGCAGATCAAATTGTAAAATGCTCCCTTTTTACAAGTGGATATTCAGCTTCCCTTTGAAATGCTGAGAAGTTCCAAAAGTGTGCGTACATTTTATGGTGCAGCCTATAAGCGATTGTCAAGAACAGAGGACAATATTTAAGGTGAAATAGAACTAGGATGTAGTAAATGGCTTCTTTGGTTATTCAGCAAATATTCAGCAAAAAGATCGAGGTTTCAAATCTGATAGATATCAACTACAAGTTACTCTAATTCAAAACAACTGGGTCATTTTAAAGATTGATAAGGAAGAGACTTCCTTGAAGAACAGTTGTGAGTACAATATATGTACAGCTCATTTGCAGAATCAAATCTCTCACGCTCAACAGACTGGTAGTCTGTTATTAACATCTGCTGCTTGCAATTACTGCAAGTTTGAGTCCCACCAGGCTCAAGG
>JANHZT010003179.1:24695-43333 GCA_032468215.1 Stegonotus admiraltiensis
ATGAAGGCTATTGCTTAACACATTGTAAGCCGCCCTGAGTCTCCGGAGAAGGGCGGCATATAAATGAAATCAAAAAACAAAACAAAACTGTACAGTAGCTTTAGATGGACGTCTAGCTTTCTAGCAACAATATATCTTGAGAAAAAAAATACTTATCTACCACCAAGATTCCACTCAAAATAACGTATTTACAGATTGTGCATTAGTATAACAGGAATGTATTACATCATCTGTCCACATGTTACACTACTCAAATTATGAATTGCAAAGTAATTGAAAAAAACTTTTGAACAAGTTTTTGGCAAAGCTCCTCACCAAAATTTCATGAATAAACTTAATTGTCATGGGTTAAGAGAACAGGTCCTTTTACAGATTAGTAATTGGCAATAACCAGAGTAAACAGGCAATTCTCCCAATAAAGGGAAATGTTACGTGGATGTGAGGCCCTCTTAGGGTATGTAATAGGACTGAATCTGTTTTCCAATGACCTAGCATTTCAAGATGAACAATTAAATTACCATATTTGAGAATAACATCCAACGATCATGTGCCACTTCATTTGTATTTTGTTGCCTTTTGCACTTGTTCTGACTCTCTGAAATTCTTTTTGTAATAAGATGACCACAGCGAAACAGGTAGTCCTCGTTGAAAGCAGCAACTCAGTAAGTGAAGTACCGTAATCACTGAATGAAATGGTGACTTACTTCAGTTTTCTTTTGCTTTACACACTTGCAAAGGTGTATTTTGGTTTACAGACTTGGATTGGTCATAAAGTTTCTTTTTTATCACGGTCACTGTACAAGATAATTCCTAAACAAGGATTACTGTACAGTACAGGTTCTTTTTAACAGCAATTGCACGTTGTGTTTTCAATTAGCTCAGCCCTTATCATGAAATTAGGATTTCATGTCCCACTTATTTAAATTGAGCAATTATTTATATTGAACTTTGCTATTTTGTTGCTTACATGTATTACTTGGAATGATTTGAGAGCTCTTGAGTGTGTTATGATTTTTACTGGAATGGTTTATACGAATGTGTATGATATAAAGAAAATATATAGCTCCTCTCTTATAGCACCACATACACACACAATAAAATGTGCTGTCACAAAATAGCAATAGCAATAGCACTTAGAGTTATGTACAGTGCTTTACAGCACTCTCTAAGTGGTTTACAGAGTCAGCATATTGTCCCCAATAATCTGGGTCCTCGTTTTACCAACCTTGGAAGGACAGCAGAGTCAACCTTGAGCTGGTCAGGATCGAACTCCTGGCAGTGGACAGTCAGCCTGCAATACTGTATTCTAACCACTGCGCCACCATGGATCCATAAAACCTCATGGTCCCTACCTCTGATGACTTCAAAAGAAAAGAGCTCAGCATATTATAGTAATAGAATGGAAAAATTAAATAATGTCTATTAGTCATTATGGTTATATGCCAGATCTAGTATTAGAAACAGTTCACCATACTTAAAATCAATTACTGCTAGCGAGAGCCTTCAGCCTCTGCATATAGGCTTTCTAATAGTATAAAGGATCTTTGGTGCTCTTTGAGCTTGGTTGTTTTCTTGCAGACATTTCACTACCCAAACTAGGTAACATTGTCAGTGCCAAGTGTTTGGTTTTTCTTTTTTTACAGCATATATCTGGAAAGTACTCATGATGGCAATGGCTAATTTTTCAATGTGCTCTGATGTGGATGGTCTGTTCCAACTGTTCCTTGATGTTTGCTATGGTGTGCAGATATTTGTTTAATCTGAGTTGTGCACCTGTGATCATGAGCCATATCATTTTTTGCCCACTTTCTTGGCCTATTTTCCATCTAGCTGTGCAGTTGACTGGAGGTTTGTATCTGACATTGCTGTTGTAGGCATTCCTGCAGGAAGAAAAGTTGTTCATTGGTGTAACTGTGCCTGCAGACAACTTGTTCTTATTTGTGTGCTTTCCGAAGTGTTTGACACCTATATGTGGTATCAATTAAAGGAGAATATGTGTACTCAGGATTGAAATGAGAGGGTCACTGGTGCTCTCTGAACTTGGTTTTCTTGCAGATGTTTCATTACCCAAACAAGTGATAGTTTCTATTGATTTTTTACTGGAACAAATGATGGTGGAATATAATTATAGGTCTGATACAGCATCAAAAATAACAATTTCTTAAACGACATAGCAAGCCATGATAATTATCTGAGTGCGTATATATAGACTACATCTCAACTAGGGGCAGAATTTGGTCAACTTTGTCTAACCTCAGAAATTAACAGGATCAGACTTGGTTAGCATTTGGGTGGGACACCACCAGGAAAAAACAGGACTGATTCTGTACTGAGAAATAAAGAAAGAAAAGAAATAGAAGAAGGCACTGACAAATCGCTTGTGGCTTGTTACTAAGAAAAATGCATGGATCTACCCATGTAGTCACTAGTAATCAAGCTCAACTTGAGAAAGACTTTACTTATGTAAACAACACTGTCTTCTACTCCCTTTTGATCTTTAGAGCCAGTGTACTGGATATTATTAGGCAATACCAAGCAACATTATTCTGGACATGGACATAATTTGGTGACCTTACATTTGTTTCTACTATTTTCAGGTCTTTGTTGTCTTATATTTCTTTTTTAAAAATTAAAAGTACCTAGTTTCCGGTATGCACGTTTCCTTTTTTAAAAAAAATCTATTAACTAAGTAGGAATTATGGTTAGTTCCTATGCCATCCATATCATTGCTCTCATCTTCCATCTTTCAGCCAAATTTTTGTTCCTAATGCTGAATTGCTCCTAACATCATTTTCAGCATGTGCACATACAAACACACACACAAAATATCAGTATTTTGAAAAATGATAACATCCTAATGAATGTATATACGTTCATTAGGACAGACTCATTCATTTTTATCTCAGCAAAGAAAGGATCAAATAAATGGCTAGAAAAGATCCAGATTGTCTTTGTCAAAAACATAACAATACAATACACAGACACACATATTTGTAAACCAGTTGTGTATGTGTATATATGTGTGTATTAGATGCTTGGTATTGATAACATTTTCATTTAGGTATTCATTTTTTTTCTTCTATTTCTTAATTCTGTTTAGGGTTTGGAGGTTGTTTATTGTCTTTAGCATTTTCTTATTTCTTTCTTTTTTGTATCTTTGAGCTGTATTTTTTTAACCTTGCCATAAAAATATTACATCAGAAGCAAATAAATATTGTACTTTTCTTCAGCTATTCCATTCCATTTCATTTTTAGGGGAAAAAATCAGTGGAAGGCTGTCCTTCACATAGGTAATCTTGAAAAGCCAAGCAAGGTCGAACCTGGATGGTATTTGAGTAGAAGGCTGTTCAGAAATCCTATATCTGTGAATAAGTCTGGGAAGTCACAAAAACGTTCCAGAAAATGCTACAGCCAAGAATGGAGTTCAAAGAACACTTTATTTTCCCTCCCTAAAAGAAGCATTATGATGAAACTTGCTACTAAGCATCTTCTAACCAGGAAAGCTAAGCAGGCTTAGCTTGCTAAGGTCCAACAGGTTATGGTCAGAAAAGTCAAATAGTTATTGTGATGATGCAATTAAAGCTCCACTATTCTTATATTCTGCAGTGCACAAAAAGGTAGGTTAAGAGTTCAGTTGCAAAGTCAGGAATGCCATCTTTTGACCATACCATGCAGGTACCTTTGCAGAAAAGAGCTGAATAATACGGACTGAAATGGATATGTCACTTTGCAACAATAATTTCTAGTTTCCAAACCACCACCAAACTCAAGAGGTAGACTAAAGCTACACTTACTGAGAAAGAATGCCAACCTCTACCACAGGGAATGCCACTTCAGTTCACAAAACTGAAGAAAAATTTTGCATATGATAAGTGGAGTGACAGTAGAAGGTAAAGTAAAACTAGCTTCTATCCAAATTCAGGTACACTAATTCCACCTTAATTGGGATTGGAATCTAAATTCATAACAAGGCAATAATAAGAGGGAGGCACAACCAAACCAGATAGCTGTATTTGAGCCCAATGAAATATAATCTTTAAATCTTCAAACATTGGCAGGAGCATCCAAAATTCAAGGCCTGCTGCACTGTTGTTTGCTGAACTCTTTGTCTCTAGATAAACAGGATGCTTTAAAATCAGCTCAACCCCTAAATCGCTTAACAACTGTCTGAGGGTCCCTTAGAGGAGGGTGTGTGGCAGTGGCCACTATTTGAAGGCCAGGCGTGTGGATCGTTTGTTTTAGAAACTCCTATTATTAGCCCCAGGGTGGAGGCTGAACTGAGACAATGGAAGCCCCAAAGACACCTGCTTGCATAAAAGCAAGAGAAAAGCCCCTAAACCCTGGAGGATCCAGCTGCCTCCCTCAATGTATTGTTGGCACTTAATAAGAGTGAGGTTGGGGAAGCCATCTCTACCCCCCTCCCCTGCATTGTCCCTTTGAGCGAATAAAGTCGCCTGCACACCACGCCATTGGCAGCCACCCCGTTCAGTGGCCGTAGAGTTTAGAGGAAACGATGTTACTCGGGCTCCAAGGGGTATTTAGCAAACTAGATAGTTAGGATGATGGGCAGTGAAGGAGAGGATGACAAAAAAAAGGCTTAACTT
The DNA here is from genome assembly GCA_032468215.1 of Stegonotus admiraltiensis. Lineage (NCBI taxonomy): Eukaryota > Metazoa > Chordata > Lepidosauria > Squamata > Colubridae > Stegonotus > Stegonotus admiraltiensis. Next base: position 29,300 of record JANHZT010003179.1, read on the forward strand.
TAAATCAAGATAGCATACTGGATCATTTTTAATTCCCAGTTTCCAAGAGATCATGCAGGACCAGTGATTAGGGGAAGAAGAAAAAAATAGGCCATTTTTATTTGCACCCCAAACTAAAGCCAAAGGGTTAGGGTTCTTCTGTGCCCTATTTTCAAGCTACCTCCCTCAGGTAATTGACAAAATTCAGAGGTTCCCCTAAGGTGTTCGTTGGCAGATACCGCGGGCCCTCGCTTGGAAACTTGTGTAACAGAAACTTGGGAGAAGGGCGAGCGATTCTTCCACACTTCCCCTGGATGGCGGGAGTTTCGCAAACGCCTTTCCAAGCCCGGCAAGACCGAAGACAAGATTTCACCAGCGCGGTGGTAGGCATCTCTCCTTGCGGCTCTCTGCCGCTCAACAGATACCGAGAAAACCTGCATCTTTCTCCTCGCCGCGATCTGCTTAACATCCCTCCCCTGGATTTCAACCCCGAACCACCTTGGAAGCAGAAAGGGCCCGAGCGCTTTTCCTTCCAAAGCCGACCTAGCGTTTCATTTTCCCCTGTACTCCACCCAGTTCACTTAAGTTCTCGCAGTAGTTACAGCAAGCCTTTTATTCTCGACAGATGTACTGGAATCCGCACGCGTTCCAGCGCTACTTCCTAGGAAAGGCGGGAAATCCCCAGTGCCTGCGGCTCTTAGCGCCTTTGATGGGAAGTAGGTTCCATTGTGTTTACTTCCGAGTAAGCAGGAAAGTCATCCCAAAGAAGGGGCGGGGGGGAGTCAGAAACGCTTTAACTCCGAAGCGCCGGGAATGGAACAAAGAGGAAAGCGCGCCAAGCTCAACCTCGCAGCAATGTTGCGAAGGGGCGGGGCCCAAAAGGTCACTAGGGTGCCACTTATGAATATTTTACAGCTATGTAAGAGGAGAGTTCGGGGAACGCGGAAGTTACCGTAAAATGCAGTAAATACCCGCCCAATGAAAACCGGGATGGTTTTATTTGACGATTTTTGTAAGTGTCCCGCGTGTATTTGGGGGAGTCAGATAAGCAGTCTTCTTTAAATGGCTTTGAATATCGTTATATTTGCTGATCTTTCAGTTTGCTGGCTGATCCTTAATCTCCCGCTGAATTAACCCAATTTTCTTTAAAAGGCTAATGGGGGGGGGGATTCAGACATTAATAACATGTTTTACCGTAAGTTCCTCGTTGCCATCAGTGAAATTTACTCCGAGATAAAAATGCAAGGGGGCTGCGCGTGCGGAGTGATCACGAAGTAATTCCCGTGGGACGCAATGGGATCTTCTCGAAAGACAATTCATTCTAATCAACATTATGACTCGCTGCCTTAATCCTACATTATCTGGGTCTTTCTACACATTTACTGGTAACCAATATTAATAAGGCTGGGTAGAACTGAAGTAGAGAATAAAAGGTACGATGATTTTAGTTCTTCGTTTTATCATAATTGAAACCCTGCAGCCTTATTTTCTCATACAGAGCAGAAGAATTTACAACGTTTATCGGTTCGCCTCTCAAGAGACACTGGAGTTTTATGTCAGTAGTATAGTATGTTAGTATAAACGCATGTAGCTACTTCGCTGTAGGCTATTTTAATAATGCTCATTAATTGCTTGGTAAAATACGCCACATAATAATACCTAGTACTTAATAAAAGTGATATAGTGCTTTTTAAATTTCCACTGTGTCAGGGATATTTAAATTCCAAGCCAATACTTGGAAGGGAGAGGGAAAAGCACGATTCCGATCGCAGATGCTTTTGAATATGTCGGAGTGATTTAAATACTCTAAACCTAAATACTCATTCCCAAACTATTCTGTACTCTGATCCTTAATAATGTATGAGCAATTTGGAGAAATCTAGGTTGGGCTACAAAAATCCGGGAAGTGTATTTTGCAGGCACTTAGTGGCGGTCCAGAGCTTTGCAACTCTGATCTGCTAACCTCTTAACGTGTCAATCAATCATGCTAACCTCTTAACGTGTTAATCAGGCCCACGACTTGATTTTCAGAAGCAGTCCTAGCCCATACATTTTCTTTTACCTCATGGTTAAATCTGGTTAGCTTCTCTCAGTTTCAGTAAAAATGTTAAATGTATACTTCAGTTTATGGGAAATTACTAAGACTTAAAAAGTGTTTTACTTCGATGACATTGAATTCTTAAGAGTACAGCATTTAATTTTGCACCTGAATTTGAACAGCAAGTGCCATTCATTGGAAGCATCAACTTATTAAATAGCACACATATGGAAATAAAGTTCTACAGATTTTTATTTGGTAGTGTCCACAATAAGACAGTTCGTTTTACTGATATTTCTTTCAGAAAGTATTTTAAAATTATTGCCTTAAATTTGTCTATATTGTGGAATTGAAAGAAAAATTCAGACACCAAGATTTTGATAATCACAGTGACATAAATGAGGTATTTATTTGAAAGTTATTAACTATGGTATGAAAAACTGATATATACTATAGTGACTAGTCCGGGCGTTCCCAACCCCTGAGCCATGGCCCACTACTGGGCAGTGGCCCGTTTAAAACCGAGCCACGCAAGTGGCTGGCGAGCGCATGTGCACACTCAGCTCCATTCAGGCGAGCTTCAGGCATTTGCGCTCACGTGCGAAGCTCCATTTGCATGCGTGCAAGTGTGCTCTGCAAGTGTGCTTGTGTGTGTGCCTCTGCCACTCACACAGAAATATCCCTCTCCCCCTCCTGCACTGCCAAGCCAGAAAGGTTGGGGACCACTGGTGTAAAGGATAAGGTTTTTCTGAATCCATCAATGCAATGGAACAGGTACCATAGATTAATCATCTACTATCAAATCAAACAGGGACAGCATCTATATGACTTTAACTGATCTTCCATATATAGGTAGTCTTCGACTACAACTATTCATTTAGTGACTGTTTGAAGCTACAACAGTACTGAAAAAGTGACTAACGGCCGGTTTTCACACTTACATTCATTTCAGCATGTTCATGTGATCAAAATTTGGACACTTAGGAACTGGCATATAGCTGCACTGTCCTGGGCTCATGTGATTACCATTTGTAACCTTCCCAGCTGGCTTCCAACAAGCCAAGTCAATGGGGGTGGTGGGGTGGTGGTGAAGCCAGATTCACTTAAGGACCACATGATTCACTTATCAACTGCAGAATTCACTTAACAACTGTGGCAAAAAAAGATTATAAAATGAGATGCAACTAACTTAACTCTCACTTAGCAACAGAAATTTTGCGTTCAATTATGGTTGTAAATGAAGGACTATATGTTCCAGTGTGTGTATGCATGCACGTGCGTGTGTGCACACATGCAGGATTGGAGTTCAGTAGTATATGGATAGAAGACCACTAGAAAATCTCAGGACTGTGGACTAAACTGGAAAGTTGAAAAAATATGTTCATAGAAGGCAGTACCAAACCACTTCTGTACTGATATCACTAAAATGAATACATATGTGAATCTAATTACCAAGAATCATCAAAGTTTTTATCACAATTTGTTGTACACAATGCAGGCTGATGTAATTCAGGCAACAAATAGTGTTATGAGCAAAATAATTTTATATTTTCTGTCAAAGAACATATGTATGTATGTATGTATGTATATTTATTTACTGGTATGTATATGTATTTCTAAGTATGTATCTGAGACACAACTACTCATCCTTAAAATTTTGTATTCTGCTTTTCATCTGACAAAGTGGACTGTAGAATCTAAGTATGAGCATTTATACCCCAAGATAACTGGTTTATCTTTTCTTAAATATATATATTGTATATCTATAATTGCTTCATTTGGCACATCTAACTTGGCTATTTTCCTGGCACTTTTCTCGTGCATAATTAATAGCTTAGTTTTATACATGGAGAACATAGTAATTGTGTTCACACAATATGGCTAACCAACTGTGTTACTATTGTATTCTAGCTAATAACTGATCAGACAACCTTAAAGTTACCTCTGAATATTTGGGCTTCTGTATTAGCTCCTTTGCTCAGGCTAACTGGCTGTCTTTTAAAAAAGCTTTTTTTTAAAAAAAATCTGTGATAGCAGATGTGGGTTACAGCCATCATCTCCTCCCATTCTGTTTCTGCCTCTTCACCTACCTGTCTACCCATGCAGGGCAGTGAAAACAAAATGTTAAAGAAGTGTAGCTCTTGATAAGGCATACTAGGCTTTCTGCTCTATCTGATAGCTGAAAGAAAACACTAGGTTGACTTCTCTTGGATAAGGCAGGCGACCGAGGTTGGTTTAATTCAAACATACATGATTTGAGTTAAAATTTTTGCCAACTTCAATACTAACCTGATTTTTGAGTTCACATGCTACACTAACCCTGTCCTTTATCCAATTAAGCAAGAGAAGGACTACCTCATTCATAAAATGACTGTGTCATTCACTGAAGTCAATTTTCAGAGTTCATTGTGCCAAAACACATGAGTTTTTCTCCCTTTACCCCAAAGTTCTAAACTTTTTAAATAAAGAACATAATCATATGGGTACTGCCCATTTGTGTAGCAGGCAAATACATATTTCGGATTATAAATGAAGAGCAATATGCAGCACATTATCGTTCTATGGTCTGTGAGCTTCTGCGATACATTCAAAGTGAAAACATGTTTGTTAAATGAATATTAGACTGGATCCAGACTTAAAGGACTCCAGTGAATATATTGTAACTATGATAATTAGATTGATTTGGGTTACAACTACAATACTGTTCATTCCCAAAATTCATTTATAGTTCAGTGTATCATGTGAATCTTAACCATGGGTCAGAAAAAAACTGTGATTAAGTTAACAAGAATGTCATGTGAACAAATACATTAAGGTGAATCCAACAAATGCCTGCTCTGGAGGGAATGGGTTTTTTCATCAGTGAAACTTTTCCACTGGCTGAAAAGAAGAGCTACAATTCCTGGTTTTTCCTTTTCCCTGCAATTCTCTCTACTTCTCATATATCTAGTCTGAAGATGGCAAAACTCACTCAGAAATGTTCCCACCAGTAAAATATATGAGTTTGTTCCACCCATTTTGAGGTTCATCTATTGTGCTCGAATAAGATGAGGTTTGAATTATGGTAGCTAGTTGTACAAACCCAGTCATTGTGATAGAGAAATCATAGTTTGTGTTTTAGTGTGTTTGGAAAATCCAGTCAGCTACATTGTGGTTTAGTAAATAATTTTAGTTGTATTAGAAAATGCAAGGAGGTAGATGTGGATCCTATATCACATTCCACAAGCAACTCAGGGTAATTGTGCAGTAAACTATTTTTTCCAGACTCATCTATTTGTGTTTAAAAGCCAGTATCTACTGCCACTGAAATGAATTCCATTTCCCCATGCAACTTCCCTCCTTTCCTCCCATTGCATCTCCTGAATTAGATCTGGACAATTCACTAATTTCCTGGACATTTGGAGGCTTTTGTTGGGCTACAATATCCAGTCTGCAAAAGTTTGGATAGTGACTAAATGACAAATGGCAAAAGATTTAAGAGTTTTTTACTTCTTCACTACTATCTGATGGCTGCCCTGTTTTTTGCAGCCTAGATCTGGTGGTTCTAGGCACAGGCTGCAGGAGGACAGTTTATTTTGGCAGCAAGGACTATTTTTCCAGCAGACAGATTCTATTAAGTACCACACAAAGGCATGAACCATAAATATGCTTAGAAGTCTCCTATCCTTCTTCCTTCTTTAAGGTGGGCCTTCTGTTGAAAGAGGTGGCATTTGTAGGCATACACAGCCATCTACCTTTTCAAGATGTGGAAGAGATAAAAAAATGAATAGACTCTTTCAGCACAGGACCGTGGCTTTCATTTTATCTTTCAGCTGTTCCTCAAAGAAATGGGATAGCTACAGTCATGCTGTGCCTTTGGCAGCTGAACAAAATTAACCCCATGAAGAAGCTTTGTACCTCAAACTGCAAATACTCAGAGCTAGAAGTCAGTATTACTGAAATTAATTAAGTGCATATGGAACCAAGAGACTACCAAGATATTGCCAACTTTTTAACTATTTTCTGCAGCTAGGCTTTTAACAGCCCTTCAATCTATAGCAATTACTACTTGATAGATGCCAACCCCTTGATACTGGTCTATCTCTTATGTGAACAGGTGGACAGATATGATGCAGTGGTTACTGTGCTCTATATTACAACAGGTGGGCAGATATAATGTGGTGGTCTCTGTGCTCTATTTTACATACTGTTTACATAATTTAACCCAGATTATGGATTAACCATAGACAGATATACCTGAACACAGAAGATACCCAGCCCAATACTAATGGAGTTTAACTTATTTGTAAATTTTTATGTAAATCTTAAAAAATGCTTCAGTTTTTCAGGTCATGCTTATGATGATGTACCCATACTTACTAGAAAGCAATTTAACTCAAGTATACTTGCATTTTTTTATAACTGATCAGAAATATTGCAGTACCTGAAAGCAAGAATATTACTCACATGGCTCTTGGTAAGCAAAAGATGGTGGTGACAAGATTTAACATCATTTCTAATATTAACCACCAAAGGTTTTTCCAATACTACTGTGTTGTTATTGCAGAGTATCTATGTCATATTGTAAGGCCTTCATTACTTAATGCAAGGCTATGGAATATGCATGTATAGGTAGTCCTTCCAACCATGATTGAGACTTTGCTAAGCAATGTAGTCATTAAATGAGTTGTGCCCAATTTACCACCTTTTTGATGTGGTTAATCAAATCCAGCTGGTCCCACTGGCTTTGCTTGTTGGAAGTCCTCCTGGGAAAGTTGCAAATGACAGACATGTGTTCCCAGGGTGCTGCAATCATTGTAAATACACGTTGGCTATCGTGTCATTATTTTGATCATGTGGCCATTGCAGGGGATGCTGCAATGGGTCTTTTTTAAGTGCAAGGACTGGTCAGAAGTTGCATTGTCATAACCTTGAACAGTCATTACCCTGTTTCCCCCCCAAGACATCCCCTGATAATAACCCCAATCCGGCTTTTGAATGCATGGCAATAAGGCCAAGCGCTTATTTCAGGGTTCAAAAAAATATAGGACGGTCTTATTTTTGGGAAAACATGGTAAATGAATGTATATTGAGGACTACTTGTAACTTTAGATTCCAAGTACAGATGTGATCTATAAAATATGTCCAAAATGGCTTCCCCTCTGAGAAAGGTATGTTACATGGTGCAGCTGCATACCCAAATTTAAGTTGTTCAATATTTATTTATTATGACTATCTGGTTGTGAAAGTAATTTCCATGGAATCTGAGTATTACTGTCAATTTTCTTGTCACTCGTTACACATTCCTACCCCTATTCTTTAGAATTCCCCAGTTATCTACCTTACTGCCAGACACCATCCCATGAAGGGGAAAATGTAATTCGATTTCTTAGATATAAATCTCTAGATATAGGTAATTGAAGACCACTACTTTTCAAAGGCAGGGAAAGGCTAATTTAAGGAACAAGTGACTTACAGGTAGGTTTTGTTTAGTGACTGCTTTGTTTAGCAACTGGTAACAGTTATGACAGTGATGCAAAATTAACTTTACAACCAATCCCTGCACATTTACCACCTTCAACAGGTCTGAAAAGCAAAGAAAAGCTGAAGCACAATTTCATTTAGCAACTGCTTCAAACAACAACCAAGTTATCTTTCCCAATTGTGGTCACTAACTGAAGGACTGCCTATACATTATTAGCTGCATTTAGAGGGGACTTTTAAAAAGAAAACAAGGGTGCATGTGCATTTGTACAATGTTCTGCTTAAAAGTAAAAGTAAAAGTAAAAGCAAGAAATACTGTTAACAGACACTTGATTCCTTTTTATTTTAACATTGTAGCATAGGTTTGGGATGGCAGTGGTACAGACCAGCTCAGGAACCATTATCAGATTTCTTTCAAGTATAACTAAATGTAATTTTGATTCATAGCTACATTTTGTGAATGCAAAATCCCACTATAAAAATAAATTTACATTTTTGTAAATAACAACAAAAGCAAATATATAGTGCCCTTTGGCTTAACCAAATGGGGAAAAAACACAAAAGCTCACTACTGGGTGTCAACCAAAGTTATCCACCCTTTGACATAAATAGAAAATATAAGTTAGTATAACTCTTTTAAGTTGTTTGCATTTTTTTTTACAAATTATACTTTTTTTTTGTGGGGTTTTGTTTTTTTGCACTGAGAATTCAGCAGAGATTAAACATTTTATATAGGTGACTTTTAAAGCTTTTACACTTCTGGCCAGTGTACTCACATTAGGCATAATACATTTTTAATATATTTATATATATAAAAAAACATAATACATTGCACAGTTGTAAATTAACACTGCTCCGTCAGGCGACTTGTAGTCAGCCACTTTTGCTACATGGAGGTTCAAGCAGTTCCTTCGGGGCACGAGTTAGGGGAAAAAAACAAACAGGCGACTCTTCTTCCTTACGCTGGTCTGGTCTCACTCGCCAGCCCCTTTGACACACGGGAGAGGAAGGGCCTCTCAAGCTCTTGTGTTTCCAAGGAAACAATCACTTCGGTGTTATATAGTGCAAAATCTGAAAGAGAAAGATCACACCACCGGTCAGTATGTGCAGAAAACTATCCCAGAATACTGCAGCTCAGGGGAACAGGCTAACACAAAAGCTGGGCCATTTTTCCCCCCAGAAAACCCACGAATGAGTCACCACAACTGTGGGAGTCTTTAAAGGAGAAAAGAAACAGCCTTCTCCTTTTTGTACACTTTGTTCACCAAATGTCATCCCAGATCTACACTTCAGGAAGGAGGGGAATCATATATCTGCCTAGTTGTAGCGCTTGGTTCTCTAAAGTCTACTCCAGCGTTTTTTAAAGGCAGGGTTAGATTTCCATTCTCTTTTTAGAGTCTGCAAGGGCTTCTAAACGAGTTGTCCTTCGCTGCTCTCTCATCGTCCTCCGAGTTTTTGTACTAATCCCGTTGAAATTTAAAGTTACCCTTTGGGGGAAAAGGGCCCGAGAGGCCGACCTTGAGAACGACCCAGGACGGAGGGAGGGGGAAGGGAGAGGAGGAACTTTAAAAGCGCCAGCCCGCAGCACTCTCACCTCGTTCATCGGAGCCTTTTCCGGGGTGTCTGCTCGTTAGGCACCGCTGTGACCGAAGTTGCCAACGGGCTGCTATGATCCCCGGCCACTCTGTCTACGACTCTTTTCCGCTTTGCGAAGAAATCTATAAAAAGATGGTTAGAGACCCAAAGAGAGGGAAGAAAAATTAAGTCGGGCTTGGGGGTAGGGGAGGGGAGGAGGAGCACTGCAGCCAAACTTTTCAAAGAGACACACCCATTAAAACCAGGACCCGTCGACAAAAAACAAACACAATCGCTTCGCGTACAAGGGACCCCGCCCTGCTGGGCTCGGCATGGCCGTCGACCAGCCTGGGCTCTTGGCTCCCCCTGTCCGCCAACGCCGAGCGCTGCAGCTAGTAGGGTTTGTTTACGTCGCAAAGGAGGCAGCCGAGGAGGACAAATATTTATAATACCCTGTTTCCCCCCAAATAAGACATCCCCTGCTAATAAGCCCAATCAGGCTTTTGAGCACCTGGCAATAAGGCCAAGCACTTATTTCAGGGTTCAAAAAAATATAAGACAGGGTCTTATTTTTGGGGAAACATGGTAATATTTGTTGCCCCACAATAGGGAAATGAGTGGGAGATAATTTTATATGTGTAATTTAAAAAGCAGAATATGTCAGCCCTGACCTTTGGATAGAAAGAACAATTTCTAGTAGAAAAGTGGGAAGGATGATCGAATATTCTACATGCTATTGACTTTTGTTCAGTGGAATTGAAATAATGTTTTAAACAACTTTTAAAATGCTTTAAAAATTTGAAGTTGAGATTAGAATGAAATAATATTTTGTGATGTCGGCATTATTTGCAATAAATTGGATTAGGGTTGTAGCATAGCATCAATGATGCAGCTGCATGTTATGCACATAAGTAGCTTGATGCTATTGTTTCATAGCTTCGTAAAGAAATTACAAGGAAAGAGATTCAATATATGGAGGATATGGATATTAGTGCTTAGTTATTTTTTTGTCTTTTGATTCTTTGCCACAAATTGTGTTTTCTTAATAGCTGCCTCTCTCTGGAGTGTATTTTACTAACTCTCATCTTTCAAAAATCCCTCACTATTGGCCATGTTGGCTGGGCCTGCTAGAACATATTCAGCAATTAATTTATCCATCCATCCATCCATCCAATTTGGAAATCACTCATCTCACTCACAGAGCGATTCTGGGTGGCATACAATTAAAACATAAAATTGAAGTTCTGAGAGGTAGATGCAGCCTTCAAAATGATTGTTTTATATCGTCAGCTTTAGAAAGTGAATAGGACTTTTGAGACTTTGGAAATACTGTATCCATAATTGACTGTAGTAGCATTTCTCAGAGTAGTCTGTGGACCCCCAGGGGGTTCCTGAGATCTTTTCAAGGGCTCCCTGAGGTTAAAAATATTTCCAAAATAATATTAAGATGTTGTTTGGCCTTTTCACTCTTATTGTCTTAGGTGTACAGTTTTCCAAAGATTACATGATATATAAAGATGTCACAACTCTCACAGCTAATGTGTATTTTTGTATTCTTATGTTACCTAGAATTTTCTGTGATGGTAGAAAATTTAGGTTAAAGATATATGTATTTTCAGAAATCAACTCTGTTTGTTCTCAGTATTCCTAGTACTTATTAGGTCCTTTATATCTGCTATAATCTGTAATTTCATTATCATCTAAAAAATGGTTGTTTGGTAACCCTGAGGTTTTCCTTGCAACTATGCAGAAATACAGTAGTAAGTAAGTATATCTTATTCTCTTATTTTGCAATCATATTTTTTAAATTTTATCTATTTTTTTATAATTTAAGAATGTAGTATTTTATTCTATCAAAAATAGAATTTATAATATATTTTCTTATATTTAGAATGGATCATTTGCTTAAAAAACAAGATTACAAGATTCACTGTCTTGTAATGACAGTGTACTACAACTGCACTGTCTACACCTGAAAATACTGAAAAAGTTGAAACTTGACATATCTCTGACTCATGGAAGGAAGAAATCTACTCCAAAGAAACTGGGTGAAGCTGTAAATAAGAAACTAGTATGATGAAACCTACCGTATCTTTCCCTCATATTTATAGCTACTGTTAATTTACCTTATTATATCAAGCAAAGGAACATTTTGAATAGTCTTAAGAAGCAGTTAAATTGCCATGTCATTGTGAGACCATTCAGATTTTAAAGAAAAAGGAATCAAATATTTTAAACAGACATGATAAGCTCTTTAAAAGCCAAAAATTTCAAACTAGAAATTAAAGAGCCAATTAACACTTCTCACAGAGTAAGTTACCATGTTGTATTGGCTAGAGAAGCACACAAAATAGCTTGAAATCTTGTAGAAGTGACATTGCTGAATGCCTGTTGGATGAAAAGAAATAATGAAAAAAATAATCAAACTAACGTAACTGATTTAAATCTAGTCTACCTTACAAATGGAAGAACCTACAGCTGTTGTTGGACTTGCCATTTTGCTTGTATTTATCTGGCACAAATTAATAATCAGAGAAGATCTTTCATATGAATGCTTGCAACAAGCAAAATGGTGCAAATGTATTCCAAGACTTGAATAACTTTTTGAATCCCATTGTTTATCCTGGAAAAACTCAAGGCAGTGGCCCCAAACTGTACTAGTAGTCATTGTATTTTTCATCACCACTCGCTTGTGCAGGGGACAAAAAAGCCAATTTCATTTTAAAAAGGCCTTGATGAAGCATTAAAATTATTAATTTTATTAAATCTTGACCCTTGAGTATGTGTTTTCTTTTTAATATTCCATGTGGTGGAATGGAAAGTACATATCGAGTACGTTGCACCAAAGTACAATGCTTATGCTGAGAAAAAGCAAGTGTGTTTGCATTGTGAGTTGAACTCTTTTTTTTTTTAATGAAGCATTTTTAATTGAAAGAACAACTGACAAACTCTAATTATTCAGACTTGGTATTTGGCAAACATTTTCTTAAAAGAGACCTGTCACTTAAAAGAAAACAACGGTATTTAAAATTTGAACTTTCAAGTGAAAACACCATTGCCAACAACCTATAGGACATCTGTAAAGTCACTAGGAATTAAACTTGACACATAGGGAAGTTTGTCTTACCAAATTAAAACTCAAATAATTAATATACTGTGCATAATAGGAAAGGCTAAATCATCCCAGTATTTCATATCGTAAATTTCAGTCATGGGTTTTCAGACTTCAAAATGCTTCCACAGAAAGTTTGGAAATGCAGCAACCTTTTGGAAATTTAGCAAATTTTCTAGAAGTGGAGAGCACAAACCCTAAATTGTAATCAAGAGATTAATGTGTGGAGCTGGCAGCAAAATGTTATTCAGTCTGACAGTCCAGCTTTCACAGCCATATGTTACAACAGGAAAAACCATGTATTTCGTAAATTCATAATACACACGTTTTTGTGCTTTGATATTTTGTCAAGGTTTGCTATAACCTTTTTCCTAACTGGCAAGGATTTCTTTTCTTGGCTAATGTCACCAAAGTTTTGAGTCTAGAAAGATAGAGTTCATTGCTATCTCAAATTTGTATCTTTTACTGGGCTGATAATAAATTTTACTTCAAGAAGAGGTTCCTTAAGTCTTCCTCATTTCCAGGGATCAAAGAGCTTTTTGAAATTTTCCCTAGCAACTTTAATATCAATTTCAAATAAAATTTTACTAATAACCATAATTCAACAGCACCAGAAATAGTAAAATGAAAAATCTTTTAAAAAATTGAAGTCAGTTAAAAAAGAGAAGACATATTAGCTATATGTGTTTATGAGAATTGAGAATCCTTGAGAAATTATTATAAAATATTTGCGCATTTAAGCAACAAAGTTAAGTGCTTGTTGCTTGTGTGCACTTCAGTTCTTCCTCACAACTTATTTATTTGCTTACTTCTTAAGTACTAAGTTCCATTCTTCATCCACTTCTGGTTTTCACAGATTTTTCTTTTCTTCTTCTTTCTTACTGAGCATCTTAATCCCCTTTGACTGTTGTTTTTTCTCATTTTTCCCAACATTTCTTCATACTTCCGGATATATTTCAAATGTTGATTTGTTAGTACTTGCTCTTACATAACATTTCCATTGTTTTAATCACACATACATTTGGCAACAGAAGGAGCACGTGTGGCCTTAGATACCGAGTTTATTACCAGAGCTTGTGACTAAACAGCTGAAATAATAAACATGAACATCAAAAAGAATTCAAACTTTATCATAAATTACTTTTTGTTGATTTTTAAATCTATTTAATATTTATATGTTAAATAAATATTAAATAACCAATATTTATCTAGTATTTAAAATAGTTTCTCTTTTCAGTATTTAGTATAAGATAAATACAGTGCAAACAGCCAAAAATAACCCCAATATGGGAGCAGTAGATTTAAATTACTTTTGGGTTTTTATTTGAAGAAATTTTTCTTAAAGTTTTTACTAAACAACTGATCTTGAAGTAATAGGAACAATTATTTTGTCTTTGGGCTTAGGAGTAGGGATAAACATTCCTTGATTTCTCTGTTGATTCCTTGATTTCTCTGTTGATCCGCCGAGGCTTTGGACCGCGTTGTGCCTTTGCAGCGTCTGACCCGGCACCAATCTCACCTGGCTCCTTGGTTTTCTGAGGAGCTGAGGGAGATGAAGTGCCGGAAAAGACACCTGGAGAGCGGTTGGGGAGCCAGCCGTTCCGAGTCTGATCGAACACTGGTACGGTCTCATATTAAGACATACCTAGTGACGATAAAAGCGGCAAAATGGAACTATTTTTCCGCTCTTATTGCGTCAGCAGATAACTGCCCAGCCGCCCTGTTTAGGGTGACCCATTCCCTCCTCCATCAGGGAGCGCGGGAGGATCCCTTGCAGGGCTGCGCTGAGTATTTTGTGCAGTATCTGCATGATAAAATCGCTCAGATTCGGGAAGGTTTGGCCTCTGACTGGGTTGGTGCAGACGGG
>JANHZT010003179.1:160288-173602 GCA_032468215.1 Stegonotus admiraltiensis
TAAAGGCATTTTTTTCTACAACCTCTTCAGCAGAAGAGGTTGTAGAAAAAATGCTTTTAAAAGCCTCTGACGATCCCAGCTGAGCCACACGATTATCAGAGGCTTTTTTTTAACTTTTAAAAGCATTTTTTTGGCCAAAGAGGTTGTAGAAAAAATACTTTTAAAAGTAAAAAAAAAAGCCTCTGAGGAGGTGGGCGGGGTAAGCGAGCAGTGACTGGGCCAGGGACCGGTTCGGGGGCATGGCCAGCCAATGTTATTACCGGTTCTCCGAACTACTACGAATTTTTACTACCAGTTCTTACAAACTGGTGTGAACCGGGAGTAACCCACCACTGATCCTGCCTCTGCTTGACTATTTTTGCTGTAGCCTTTTGAAATTTGGTTAGTAACTTTGCAATACCAGGTATTGAATTAAATGAGTAGGAACAGCACTCTAATTTTCTGCAGCAGGATAAATGTAGGTCTAATGTATTTAAAGAAACGATTAAAAATTGAAGCTAACAAAGGCAAAGTTAAATCTTTCTATTTTGATTTTTAATATAATATATTGGCTAATCTCCATTTACAATAGAAAGCATTACCCAATAAGTTAAAGTAATGGAAGCAAAAAATTAACTTATTACTGTATAGTAATTTAAATTATTCTGAAAGATAATCCAAAATTATGCTAGTAAGGATATTTCATCACGACAACTATTTAATGAATTAATGGAACTTCAGGTCTATGAAGGCTTAACAGATCAAAAGAAACTTAGTAAAGTGAACGGTCTAATATACTAAACATTAATGTATTAATATGCACAGTATGTATTTATTAATAATTACAACTATTCACTGTAGTGATAACTATAATCACTAATTGTATTCTCAGAGTGATTGAAGGTTTAACACAAAAATATCTTAAATTGAAAGCTATAAAACTATAGCAGGGTAAAATCATCAAGCAACTATGTTAATTATTAATTAGGTTGTAAATAAATAAATAATATGAAATACCAGAAAAGGCTTATTTCTCACCACCCAAAGATTTGTATTGTTTTGTAAGAATAATTCAGAAACATTTAAAAATTGCTTAGAGGAAAGGAATGCCAATCAGATAAATATTAGTACACAGGATGGGATTATTTAACAGTATTGGTTAATGCCTGCTTGACTGAAGTAAAGAGGAATTTCCACAGTCTAAGACTCTAGGTAATTAAACTTAGACCACTTCCTTTGTGCAAATGCTACAAAAATCCTTTTTATTTTTCTTCATGAGGACTGAGGCCAAAGGAAATCAGTTTATGGATTTATCAAACAAATATCCACTTTGTTTAATTTCAGGAGGCACTTGGGAAATGATGTCTGGATTTTGCCATTACACAACAGAACAATTTCCTCATTACATATGACATCATTTTTATTTATTTTTTGGTTCTCTAATAAAATCATTGATGGAGAAAATCTATGTGGGAGCTAAGAGTTGACAATGACTTGGCATACAGTCAATCAAATGAAATCATATTGATGTTAATCTGGAATGAACTGGTATGACCGATAACTATCTATGGAGATTCTCAGTCATTTAAGTCCTGGTTTTCCCAAAGGTTCTTTTTCAAAAGGCAATTGGACTTAGTTTTTCCTTTGAAGACATTTCGCTTCTCATCCACGAAGCTTCTTCAGTTGTGAGTCAGAACTGAAGAAGCTTCTTGGATGAGAAGTGAAACGTCTTCAAGGAAAAACTAAGTCCAATTGCCTTTTGAAAAAGCACCTTTGGTACGTAACTAGTTTTTGAATTTTTTTATTAATAACAATTAAATAGTCATTGGTCATATTAGAAGTTCACTGGGCTTCCTCTTTACCTGTTCTTTAATAGAGAGTAAAGGCTTTCTAATCCCAGGCAGATTTTATTCTGTGGTTTTAGGAATGCATCAATAATTAATATTTTTAGTTTGGTTCTATAGCGACTTGCTATACTTTGCAGTCAGTTTCCAATATTTTGCTGATTATCACATTGTTGATGTGACATACCGCTTTAAACAAACTTTAAACTACTCCCATCTTGAGTGTTTGCATTTGTTTTTTAATCTCATGAAACTAGATAAAGCTCTTCAAACTCAATTAGGAATTCAGAGAATGTGCTGCTGTACCTAGTTTTACAAAAAGGGATGCTTTTAACGGCACCTGGTGCAGAAGCTTTATTTGCACTGCTGATTAATTAGATGCTGGGAGTTTTTTGTTTGTTTTTGGAATTGTATATTCAGAAAATATCAACAAAAAAATGGCAGGCGTTATTACAGGAAAATCTTGGGAAAGGCCATTCCTGAATGTATGCATATATTATACTCATATATAAATATACACACGTAAGGCATAGTATGTGCCAAAAATTGTTCCTGCAAATATAATATCTATTTACTCTCACTCTTGGCATTGCTCATGCAACCCCTTGTTTCTTTCCTTTGCCTGGAGCTGCTGGATTTGCTAAACAGGAAACAAACTCTTCCCTTTTGTTGCTTTCCCATAGCCACCCATCTAATGCCCAGCCTCCTAGGAGAGAACTAAAGTAACTAAAGTGATTGTCTCAAGAGCTTCTGGTATGTGTGTTCTCTGGGTAGTCCCAGTTACTGAAAGTTGCCAAATGTTTACTTTTTTTTTGCAAGTAATCATTAATAACCTTTGTCGCTCTTCAAGCCACCAATAGTTTGGGACCCTGCCTTTAGATAAACACAGTCCAAATATGAAAGGGCACCAGCCCCACTCAAGACAACATATTTGAAATATTTAAACAAATGAATGGAATGCAGACACTGTCCAAAGTCATAAACCACAATTTACAAACTACTATGCATACATTCATATAATATACTAAGTCCAATTCAACAAATCACACTGGCTGGTTTCACCTATCATACTCAACCTCTGTACTTTGTAATTATAATTTATAATTTAGTATTTAATATGAACCAGGTCAATAGTGTATTTTTTTTCCAGTGA
This sequence comes from Stegonotus admiraltiensis, assembly GCA_032468215.1. Taxonomy (NCBI): domain Eukaryota; kingdom Metazoa; phylum Chordata; class Lepidosauria; order Squamata; family Colubridae; genus Stegonotus; species Stegonotus admiraltiensis. The sequence goes on from JANHZT010003179.1 coordinate 163,265, forward strand.
AGCATGGGTAAGTAGAATCAATAAGCAGAATCAATAAGTGGCTGCACTTAGCCAACTTTGGCTGGTTGCAGAAGTTAAGCAAGACGAAATTAGATCAGTCCTTAGAAGGGAAATCAGATCAGCCTGGCATTCCAGATTACTGGCAAATTGGAAAAATATCCCACATGGTGGCAAAGGTAAACCACTTCTCTAAGTCTGCCAAAGAAACATCTCTCTGAATAGAGTCTTTTGCCTTCTAAGCAATGCTTAGCATATTATGTGGACACAGCCATCATGATTCAGCCCAAGGAGGAAGCACTAGATTACATTTTACCTAATATTTCTCACATTTGTATTTCATCAAGGTAACATCTAGATCACGCTTTTGGGCAAATTCAAATTTGCATTTGGAGGGTGATATCATCTCCCTCACAGAATTGCCCCAAAGTATCGTCAGAGGAAAAAAGAAGGCGTGATTTGGTTAACATTACTAAGCAACAAATTATAGGCACTTCAAGTTTCCTAGAAAAAAGAAATGGCTTCTATTCCAGGAACTCTGACACAAAAAGAAGTTTCCTTTGTGGAGTAGCTGCAGTTGATTCACCAAATGGAGCTTGGCAACAATCCTGAGACAGGCTGTTTTGCAAGACCTAAGTGAGCCAAACAGGAGAGGAGAGGATACAGAGGAGAGGAGAGGAGAGGAGAGGGGAGGGGAGGGGAGGTGAGGGGAGTACGGAGAGCAGAGGGAGAGGAGGAGAGGATGGACAGGAGAGGGGAGAGGAGAGGAGAGGATGGAGAGGAGATGATGGAGAGAGGAGGGTAGACGAGAGAAAGGTGAGAGGGGAGGAGAGAGAGAGGGGAGAAAGGAGAGGAGAGAGAGGAGAGAGGAGGGAAGAGGGGAATGGAGGGGAGGAGAGGAGACTTCTCCAGTATGATGATGTCTCCAGTTTTGTAGTGCAGGGGTTCCATCACCTACAGCCAATGAAAGCAATAGGCTCAGAAAGTTTAAACCAGATGGAAATATTTCATCAAAAGACACAAAGGGACATGGAATTGAATTTTTGCATATTATTGCTTTGTTGGGATCAAGGGCCCCTCAAAATACGATTATTATTATTATTATTATTATTATTATTATTATTATTAATTTATTTAACTTCTATACCGCCCTTCTCCAGAAGGACTCAGGGTGGTGTACAGCCAGTTAAAAACAACAATATACAATTCAAAATCAATATAAAAGAAATAAGTAATTTGGCTCTAATTTAAAACCCCATCATAAAACAATTTACAATTTTTGAATTGTAAATTGTTTTTTGAATTGTAAAACAATGCAAAAAGGGGGTTAGGCCAGCCCGGCTTGGCGAAAAAGGTATGTTTTCAAGGCACGTCAAAATGCACAGAGGTCTGGGATCCTCTGTATCTCCAGTGGCAGGTCATTCCAGAGGGTCGGTGCTGCCACAGAGAAGGCTCTCCCCCTGGGAATCGTCAGCCGACACTGTCTGGCTGATGGCACCTGAAGAATGCCCTCTCTGTGTGAATGTACTGATACGTTATATTCCTGATTTGCTGCCCTCCAGATCTTCGAACAGCCATTCCTCAATCTTAGAAGCTATTTTTAAAATTGAAATGAATTATATTCACAGATGATTCAAAAGTGACATGGAAGATGCTAATTTTCATATAGGATTCAAACAGAATGGAAATGATACTCACGAACTTCTGCTATTTTGTCATTATTTTGTAATCTGCTACTATTGCTTATCATTTCTAGGGCAACTGTTTTATTTATTTTGTTTCTTATTGTCTGCAACTAATGGAATCCCAAACACTGGGATTTTCATATCAATGTTAACATTTGTGTTTCTACATATATGCCTTAATTTATGTTTTATATTTCTGTGAATGAACAATGGATGCTTCCAGGCATGGACAATAATGCCCTTTTCCTCTTGGTTGCTAGGGAGTGAGTTGAATTTCTGGAATAGGATGTAATGTAAGGAGGAACTCTTCACTTGGGTTTCCATCACCCTTGCCAAAAGCAAGCAATTGCAGTATCTCAGGCTTTTGTAGATCAAGTCCTGTCCCACAATGCTCAGCTTGCTCAGATCTTTAAGACCAGCTAAGTTCACTCTGTAACAACCATCCAAGAAGCATGTAGAAATCAGGGGCTGAGTATCCCGTGACAATCCGCGTTCCTTCCTGCATCCTAACCACCGACCTATGATGTCTTTGTCATACCTCTTCTTTACTTCCACTTTTACCACTTTGAGTGCCGAGGGAAATACAAAGTTCTGTTTCTTTGTCTTCTGGCAGCCTGGACCATTGTTAAGAGATATTGTTGTAGTGGTCGTGTGTCTTTGATGCTGCCTCTCTCTTATACTTCACTAATAAAAAAATAACAAGAGAAAACTCTTCCCATCTTGCATTCTGAACTCCCAACCTCTGGCAATTGCGCGCGATGGTTCCCTGCGCGCACGAATGCGCCACCATAACTTCAGCGCCTACAAAAGTAACTTCATTCGCTTCGCCTCGAAAATAAGACTTTTGAGTAAATGCGGCTCACGTATTCGGTTACCATAAGGTAGTGCAGTCTGTCCATATCCAAGTAAGGAAAAAAATCGGAAATTTGCATTCCATCTTTCCGTCGAATTATCGTCCCGCACTTTTAGCGCCGATCATCGCAATCCTCACAGCATCCGCAAAAGCGCCTTTCCTTTCGATTTCTTTTTTTAACCCTCCGCCTCGCCTGACCAAGCCTCCCCCGGGGGGGCGATCTGTAGCGTGGGTTAAAGGAGGCGGGCGGAGAACGGAGGGAGGAGCCCCGTCGTCTGGCACCAGGGAATCGGGCGACCGCGTGGGCGGAGAGGCTCGCAGCAAGGTGGAGCCGCCCACCGAGATTCCGAGGCCATAAACGGAACTCTTGGCGCAATATAGCGAGACGCGCAGTCCCGGCACCCGACTGAACAGAACAGAGCGGGGCGAGCCGGCGTTGTTGTCGCGGCGGCGGTGCAGGAGCAGCAAGCGAGAGCGGGCCGGGAGCGCGGGGCGGTCGCGGGCAGAATGAAAGGGCCGCCGGTGGCGCCGGCGTCGGAGGTGATCCGCGAGGGCGAGCTGGAGAAGCGCAGCGACAGCCTCTTCCAGCTGTGGAAGAAGAAGCAGGTGGTGCTGAGCAAGGAGAGCCTGAGCCTCTTCTCGCCCGAGGGCGGCGGCGGCAACGGCGGCGGCGGCAGCAGGGCCCGCGCCAAGGAGCTGCGCTTCGGTTCCATCCAGAAGGTGGACTGCGTGGAGCGCACCGGCAAGTACGTCTACTTCACCATCGTCACCACGGACCGCAAAGAGATCGACTTTCGGTGCCCGGGCGAGAGCTGCTGGAACGCCTCCATCACCATGGCGCTCATCGACTTCCAGAACAAGCGCGCCATCCAGGACTTCAAGAGCCGGCAAGAGGCCGTCGAGCAGGCGGCGGCGGGCAGTCGCGACCGGCGCTTGGCTCGGGCGCCCTGAACCCCGCGCCCGCCCAGCCCCCCGCGGAAAAGCCCAGCCGAGGTGAGAGGACGTAGATGGTTCCCGAGGGCTGCGGACGAGCGTTCGGGAAAGATTCAAGAGGCTGGCGGCATGATGATTGATTCCTCTTCAATGATGGTTCCTCGTTAGTTATGCAGGCACACCCCCCCGCCACCGCTCCTTTATTCTCTTGCCAGCCGTCGGCTTTTCTTGGAGACAGGAGGTTGAGTGTTCCGGTTCCTTAAGTGGGCAGTGAAGGAACCTAAATGAAAGGCGCCTTTGCAAAAGGGGCTTCTCGTAGCTGGCTTCTTGCCTAGACGGAATGGACATTGTTACCAAAGTGAGCTGCGAGCTTAATGTGTTTGCTAATGAATTGGGCTATTCCCTGTATAGAGTGTAGTACAACATGCTCGGTAAACCGTGGTTAACAAATCACAGTGGCTGTTTTTGCATAGGGAGCTAAGCCAGCTAAATCATTATGCGACTACTAGTGTGGTTCGCACATCAAACTGAGATACCCTGTATTTATCTGTGAGCAAGATGACCCTGTATTTCAGACTGTTATCCTTAAAAAGAGGAAACTTAATAAAAAATGTAATTTGCTTTTTCTGCAAATGTAAGATGATGAAGCTATTTAAAAAGCTAATTATTGGAGGGCAGGGAGAGAGAAAATTTTGGTTTGATTTAATATGTTTGATTTTGCTTCACGGTTGACATTTGTAAATCCTGGTTTAGTGTGATGGCCAAAATTAGTTTTAAGATTGAGAATCCAAGCTGCAGAATCACATAGATGTGGTTTTTTCATAGTGAACATGGAACTTCTTAACCTTTTTCCTGCTGATTTTTTTTAATAATGATCTTGCAGTGCAGCCTTATAGCCCACTATTGTAATCACTATCTTCTTCTCTTTTTAAACTAGCATTTTTACCGTGTGCAAGTCACGTTCTGACCAACATGTAAATGTGCAAATATAGGGTTATATACATGCACTTTCCAATTTTTCAAGATTACTGTGTCTAAAATTCCCAGTCATCATAGTGAGGGCTCTGCAATTGCTTCAGGTTTAAAGACAAAATAAAATGATGCTTTGGAGTACATATTAGCAACTTTCTAAATCAAATACAACTTTTCCCAGGTTTGCACTGTTCCTACCAAGCCTGCATGGTTGCAGGGAAAGATGCTGTTGCTTTAAGCAGTTGCTAATGGGTGCACAGCTTTAGTTTTTTAAAAAAAACACAATTATGGGTCACCCAGAGAGGAAATACTTTGCTAATACAAGGGAAGCAGGATACAAACTGACCACAAGCAGCCACTGAACTAGTACTGACTTCTTCAGGAAATTTGTTCCACTTTCTTTGTCTCTTGAGTAACTAGAGCTGTGGGCCACGTACAGCTTCTAGTTCTAGAAATGCTTATTGAACTGCAGGATGAAGTCACCAATGCTGCAACTAGCATTTTTGCTAGGAGGCAATGATCTGTAGAAGTAGCCAGAAATGCATCAGGTATACCAACCTTAAATCAACAACAGATCATCCTTTCCCCAACCAATCATGCTAAAGGATTCATTGATACAAACTATCAGTAATTGTAACTAACCACTAAGGAAGAATGAGCTAGTATCATTGTTCTTGTAATAGGGGATACAGGGTAATTTTAAAAATTCCATTAATGCTACTTATATACCTCTGTCTTATAAGCATTTTTATATAGCATTTTTCTTGGTTTTATTAAAACATAATTAAAATGGAGGTGAACTAAGGCAGAAGGAGAGCTTCCAACTGCTAACATTTAAGCAACGTTATACACTCTTTGAGCAAAAATTCTTAGGGGATACAAGTGACAAGGTTTCATAGTGAACATAGCACTTGTTTCTAATAATTCATATATTCTAATAATTCATATATTCAGCTGCTTATTAAAGACTAGTAGGACATTGTGAAACACATGTCTTAGTAATTGTCCTTAGGGTTGAAAGTTATTTTGGAGATGCCTGTTGGATATGCTTTGATCCTTTATCGCCAAAAGCTTGTTGTGTCTTTGTATCTCTCTGAATGTGGCATGCCCTGTCATTTGAGAAGCCCGTGGAAGTTCAGGTGCTTTGTAGCAGGTGTGTCACAGAGTTTCATCAATTCCAAGTACCATAGTGCAGTCAGATGCCTTCCAAATGTCGTAAGGCCATAATCCTCCCCCTCCCAATTCCCAGCATGGTTTTTATGCATTGGTCAGTTTGAGTGCCAACACAAATAGAACACACCAGATTGGAGAAAAGTATCTCAAAATACTTCACTAATGAAAAGTCACTCAGCCTAGAATCTCTAAGCTGCAGGCCAAATTTGACCAGTAAAAGTAAATCAGAATCTTAGAGACCCAAACCTAAATACGTTTCCACCACTTCATGATATTGAGAAAGTAGCTCTTATTCACTGTGTAAGTGAGGCAAACGTTTACCATTGTGCTAAGCCACTTTTGGTTTCTGATTCGAAAAGTAACTGCTGCTTTACTGATACTATTTTTAAGAGATCATCTCATTTAAACCCTAAATAAATTAAGGAGGAAGCCTTGTATACAACCTGTTCAGAAACTAAGGTAACAACAGTAGTGTGTGATGCATGTATTGCATTTGGGTAGGAAAAAAAATGATTTGTTTATTCTGTTGAGAAATATTTGCTATCTTTCATTCCATTGATTTTGTCCCCTTTTCTCCTTTTCTAGAGCATGACCATGGAACACAAACAAGATTTAATAACTTGGATTGTGATTTGATTGTGCTGGTGCAGGAAATCAATGAAGAAAAGCAAAGAAGGATGATGGAAGTTGCTAGATTTCTTCAGATCCAATGAAGCTGCTGAATTGAATAGTTGAACTTTCACCGAAAAGCACTTGCAAACCAAAGACCTTTTGAAAAAACCAAAGTCTGGTTAACCAAGCAAGAGATCCAGCTTGCAAACTGCTATTTTCTTTTCTATTTATAAGATAGACAATTCTGCACCATTTGGTGGGGGAAAATACTTTTAAATTATTTGTAATAGCTGTGTTTTATATTTTTGATGAATGTTTTTAATATTGCTTTTTGTGTTCACATGTCCATTCCAGATAAACTGTTCTTTTTATCTTCATATCCCAAATAAGCCTCATAGACAGAAATTTTGTAATGCTCAGAGTATTCTGACTTTGGAGTAGTCTGATAAATGGAGTACTTTACAGGCATCTGACCTCTGAGAAATATTGTCATGTCTGGCTGAAATTACTTTCAAATAGCAGCACAAAAATTATGTAATTGTGAACAACTAATTTTGACTCATTAATAGCTAAATAAAATTTCACCCTGGGTTCAAGGTATAGTATAGGGACTGAGAAGCCTTTGATCTATAGACCCTCTGGGTGCAGCCTTTCCCACCCTCTCCTGAACCTTCCACACACCATCCCCCCCCCATGTTAAAAAGGGGCTGGTAGGAAGACAAGATGATGTTCAATACCTAATTCACTTACAGCTTTGAACCGGGGAGGAATTCTGACAAATTTAAGGTATCCCATACTCATTTCTGATATTTTAGCCACTTTTATGGAGTGTAAAAAATTATTCTACTTATAGAAACAAGCCATTTCTGTGCTTGCGTAAGGTTCTCGAGATTAAAATTCCTGTACTGCCTATTGGAGAGAAATTAAGATCTATTATTTACAGTGGAACCTGTTTCCAACTAGATGACCTCTTTGCTAGGCCACAGAATTCCATTGGTGTTAGCTTTTTATGAAAGCATCCTCAAACCCCCATAATGTTGGCATATTATGTGACGCACATTGTTTTCTTTTTTAAAAAAGTAATAATTTGGAACAGCAGTGAAAGCTTTCCCATTGTCATGCACTAATTCGCTTGGAGAAGACTGAATTAAAATTATCTCTAATTAGCAACACCTGGTCAGCATATTGCTCTGCAGTGTAATTTCCTCAGTGCATCACTCAGGCTTTTGAGATACTGCTAGAAGGGTGTCTGGCTAGCATCAGCAATCCTGATGAATTGCGTGATGCACAATTAAACAAGAGTCCAAGAAAACCTCCAGGGCAGCTGTTCTCTCCCCACCCCACAGAGAAGGAAGTTCAGGTTTTCTTGATCAAAGCCCATTTGAGAAGGAAGCTTTGATAAGTTCCAGATGCCATCACAATTGCCTTTCTCTCCCATCTCTCTTTTGGGACTGCAGATCTAAGAGTCCCTGGTCCACAACTCAATAGCCTGGCTAACGTAACATTTTGACTATTTCACAAAGTAATTGTCTTCATCAGAATGTTCCTGGTTTAAAATTTAAAATTAAGATTTAAAATCCCCAAAATTTTGTACTCACAATTCCAAGACAAGTCTGGTTAACAAAATCAAAGATTTATTGGAGAAAAACATGAAAAGAAAAAAAAGCAGTTGCAAGCACAGCGTCTTATACTCTTCCCAAATGGATTGAGTTCAAAGAGCACAAAAAGCAGTTTCCAAGCTATACATTTTATACAGCTTCACAATGCAGGCCACGCCTAAGAAGCCCTCCCAAATCACCCTTATTCTCTTAAGTCATCCTTTCAGTTGTTTTACATTTTAAAGGGTCATCTTGACAATTTCCACCTTGGCCCAATGTCCCTGTCTCCTGATAACGATTTTTGCCCAAGGCGTAAGTTCCTGTCTCCTGGGGAGCTCTTAGCAAGTCATAATACATTGTCTCCACCGATTACTATTTGTGGTCACTTTACATAGTCAGAAAACAGCAGACAGATAGTTTCACACTTTGGTATTACATTTGTCACAATTTATAAAAGAATAACCTTTATTTATTTCCTTTACTGGAGAAGGAGGCAAGAAGGATGAAGAACTTTTCTATGAGTGTTATTTTTAAAAGCTCCAGAACACAAGTGTTTTAATGAATCAGAAGAGATTTATTTGACGAAAATGTTAAAACATTACAAATGATTCTAATGAGTAGAAATTTGGGGTTAAGGTAATTGGTTAATATCATGTCAATTTTACCTGTCTGTTCAAGGTAAAGGTAAAATCATGGTGATTGCTCCAAGGTATCTGTCTTTCTTAGCAACATTATGGATCTATTTGCCTTTGCTGTTTTCCAGGAAGTCTTTTGACTTCTAGTCCAACATTAGCTTTCAAGACTAGTCCAGGACTGTCAAACTCTTGGCCTGTGGGCTGGATATGTCACACACTGGCCATGCCCATGCCCGGTTTAGTGAAGGGGAAAGTCGCGACACATCATGTGATGCTGCCATGACGACGCAAAGTTTGACACTCATTTAGTCACATACTGTACTACTTCCTGAACTGCTAATCTGTTTAGGGTACTGGAAGATTTATTAATGTGCTTCATTTTTTATGTTTTTGTGTAAATTACTTCAGGAGCTTAAAGCAGTGCACATACATAGCCCTCCCTCTTCCACTTTTTCTCATAACAATACCAAGATAGGTTAGACTTAAAGAGAATGATTAGTCCCAAAATCACAGTGTGACTTTCCATGGATTACAGTGGACTAGAACCTGTTGTCCCTGCTTATGACCCAACACACTGGTCTCTTGGTTCAACTATCGTAACTTTTTCTATTCCCATAAAGTAAATTGTTGAGCATCAGCATATCTCAGCGAAACTAATCTAGGTTATCTAGCAGTTTTCATTATAGCTATTAATGATCTGCTTGGAGGTTGGGGTAGGTTGCCTGTCTCAATGTTTCTTCCAAAAACAATTAAGTGGCACAGTAGAACCCAATGCAGCCAAACTGGGCAATGTGCAGCTCTCGTGATAGTGAATCCCGACTTACAGAATGAGGAGAATTTTAATTCAGCATATCTGGAGGAGTAGAAGATGCTCAGCCATGGAAAGACAAAAAGAAAAAAAATTGCATCAGCTTAATTGCATCCAACCTCATTCTGCCAAGGTTAGACCTAAAACATCATTTGGATGAAGCTGTGAACACGTGGGAATTGAAACACACTAGCACAGGACTTCCTGCAAAGTGGCTTCCTTATTTAGCATTGTAGAATTACAGGTTCAAGCAATGACTGTCTTTCTATGCTTGTTTACTATTTATTAACACAGATTTAAAATAATCTTTCAGTTATCAGGGTACTGTACAGATGAGGTAAGGATAAAGAAATTTAAACAGGAAAATCACACTGTGATAAAAAGAGGAAAACTACAGAGTAAGCATACAAAAATCAAATGACAAATACCTGGGTGAGTTTTGAATGAATAAAACTTGCTATGCTTCCATTGGGGGGGGGGGGATCCCATAGCTGAAGGCCCACAGCTAAGATGGCTTCTCTCTTTATGACACTAAAATTATCAAGTATTACTACTCTTGAGTACAAGGGAAAGGCCTTTGCAGCCTTTGGGCCCCATACCGGTTAGGGCTTTAAAACATAACCCTGGTTGCACATGATAACTGCAGCAAGACTATTAATACGCACAAAAATGAAACATTCACAATGGAGGAATGGTTGGTAAAGATGGTAGAATTAACAGATATGCCAAATTGACTTGTTTGATTAGGGAAAGGACTATAAGCACATTTATTAGTGATTGGGAACCCCTTGTGGACTTTTTGCTAAAGAAAGAAAAAAAATGAACTTGTAATTAGAAAAGGTAAACTATGAAAAGAAGGAAATTATGGTGTAACCTTAGAGAAAGGGTAAAATATAAATTCATTTATAACCACTTAATATTAGAAGGCAGTTCTTTATAATCCTTTTTCTTTATCTGTTCACTGTTTTTTATTTCTTCTCTAAAATTAGTTTATCTTTTTTTTGCTTTGATTTATATGCCGCCCTTCTCTGGAGACTCAGGGCGGCTTACAATGTGTTAAGCAATAGCCTTC
>JANHZT010003180.1:38839-52014 GCA_032468215.1 Stegonotus admiraltiensis
ACTTGGCCAATAAAAAATTCTGTCCTGTCCTGTCCTGTCCTGTCCTGTCCTGTCCTGTCCTGTCCTGTCCTGTCCTGTCCTGTCCTCCTCTCCTCTCCTCTCCTCTCCTCTCCTCTCCTCTCCTCTCCTCTCCTCTCCTCTCCTCTCCTGTCCTCTCTGTGGGGATGATGTTCCACAGGGAGGGGGTCACCAGAGAGAAAGCCTTTTTCTAGGTCCCACCTGGTGTATCTCTTTAGGAGTGGGGATCCATACTATTCCCTGCCTTTCCACTGGTGAGTTGCATAGATTGGACTGGGGTGGGGGGGACCATCTATACAAGCCCAGGAAATGTATACATTCATCCTATATACTTAAATATATTACATGGAGATTTTTGCTTCTCCATGCCTTATATTTTAAAATCTAATTGCCACAGGACAGGGAAAATTTTTGTGTCTCTGTGTTATCTTGAGCATGTATGAGTTGTGTGTGGGTTTTGTGTGTAGCATGGATTGAATTTAAAATGTGAATATGTAGCAGTCTGTATATATGGTATGTGTATATGTATTTTACCCACACACTCCAGCCAGGTAGCTTCTGGAAGCTTAGCTATGAAAAATATGAATATTTGCTAAAATAAGTTCTATGTTCAGCTACTGTATTAAAGGTTTTTCAGTGCTATCAGACTGTTTGAAAACTAATTAGTTCAGATACCTCATTTATCAGTTACAGGAATGCATGCTTGTATCCTGAAATGAAAATAAAGCTATTTTTATTTATTAGTTATATAATAACTTTTCTTTGATGATTGAAAGTAGTTTGCAGGACAACCTGTCCTCTTGTTATTTTTACAACCACAGTCTTATAAATTAGGTAGGCTTAGACCAGACTTTGACCTGGGTCTGCCTGGTTTTTCTTCACCACCCTACCACAGTGGATCTTTGTAATCTTCTTGTCAAACAAGTTGTTGACAAGATGTATAAATATAGGAAAACTATCTTATCAGTTAATGTTACATTGTTTTCTATTTACTTCCAGCCATTCAGTGAAACATCCTGTGACTTAATCTAAAGGTAGTTACTTTATCTTTTCAAGTTTAGATTTCAGGAGTCGCCAGATATCAAAGTTCATCCTAGACAGTTGGGATGAGACATTTCAGGTTAAGCATGATTTGTAAACTTTGATCTGGCATTGTTTTTTATTAACATTTGTCTATTTTCTAAAAGCACTCTGTAAAATTAAGCAGAAGGTATAAACAATGGAGATTATGTTGATTGAATTCAGGTAAGTTTTGTTTTTTTAAAAAAATTATCGAGATAACATAAATACATTCATGAATGTGGACCATTCTTTTACAACCAAGGCTATAAGATAACAAAATTTAAATACTTTCATATTATTTATCAGGATATATGTTTATTGTTAATGTTTCCCAGCATAATTAACAGAAGGCAGTATGCTCATTCTCATATGTATGATATTTCTATATTTTATCTAATAGGCAGTCAAGAAGCTATTATTTTATAAGAAGCAAATGGTTTTTTTACTTTATATCTTATTTTCCAAGGAGATGAATTTTACTTGCTTTGTAAAGTTACTTTTTAGTCAGTGCTGTGTGCACAAAGTCCCTTATGGATAAGATATGAATCTCCCCTTATTGGGTTTCATTTAGATTCTGATTGGAAAACACCATTCTTCACTTTACATGCTCTGATGTAACAAACTGTATTTGATTTCATAGCATCTTCCTACCTTCTGTAAGAACAAGCAGAAGAGAACATCCAATCTTTCAAATCGAAGTGTTGTTTCTTTTCAGTTGACTGCACTTTACAATCCTACATACACTTGAATGCCATAAAGCTTTTATTAGGCTAATGGAAGTAGCAAGAGGCAAAGGAGAGCAATTGTACAGAAACCTTAGCATGTGATTTGAAAGTGCACCTTGGCCCAGAGATGAGAGAAGTAAAATATTGTGCCCTTCAACTAATAATCTAGGATTCTATTATCATTCAACTCTAGAATGAATTATTAGTAACGTGCAACTGGGATTATTCTAGCAGCAGCTCCTATCGTACATCCAAAAGCTGACACTTAATTATGTTGTTCCACAGTAGATCAAGTTTTACAACAGCAACAAAAGATTAAAGCAGCCTTAAACTGGGGACATTCAGAGGATAAATAACATTGTATTACAGAGGGGAGCAGCAGTCAGATGTACCATCATCTGGGAGAGAAAACATGCAAGTGCTATTAATATTTAAAAACCTTTTAAGTTTTTTTTCAAAAAACAAAAACAAAAACCTTGGTAACATTTCTAACAAACTGATTATCACTCCACAGTGAATTTTAGTATCTATAGATGCACTAAGTGGCATCACAGGAGCAATTAACATGGGCAAAATAATGATTTCATTTGTTTTCAAGAATTCTTCTCCAAAAATTAATAAACAACAAAAGCATACTGGATTCAGCTAACAGACATTTTTTTTAAAAAAAAACAATGCTTCAATCTTTGCTATGCAATATTGCAGTTGATATTGAAACCTCTGTGATATTTATTGATTAAATGTGTATATCATTTGATGGATTCTCAATCAGACTTTTCTCAGCACCAATACAAAACCCAACATAAATTAAAACATCCACATAACATAAATTAACTATTGTAATATAAGTTTAAAAAATTACTGGTAACCAGTCACAAAAGTAAGTAGCATTAACCAAGTCCACATACTTTCTGGAAAAGTTCAGTCTCAATTTGTTTCTGGAAGTTATCATATGAAACTTTTGAAGTTAGACTGGCCACCATCATTGAGAAGTGGCACCTATAAGCTTCTGATTCGTTTCCTCAGGTTCTCCTGGGAAGACCTTCTTGTATGTGCTGATGGTGAATGGAGTAATTAGGTGGCCAGTCAAAATCAAAACCAGCATTCTGAAATAGACTTGGAGTCCTGCTGGTAGCCAATATGTGTCCATGTGCAATGTGCTCATGGCGAAGATGCTAGATACGGTTGTTTATGGGTGATCTTCAAAGGCAGCACTTTGTAGAGCATATTCTAGTAGTACAGCTGATTAGAGATTAGGGCATGAATCACTCTCACAAAATAGGTAGGACTACACCTGAGTTTTGACAGGAAATCTCATGAATTCTTAACTCTGGCAGGACTGTATTCTTAAAATTGGTGGTAAAACCTTTTGCTGGAAAGGAGAGTTGCAAAAGGGCATAATTACATTGGATCAATGGCTAGTTAATTATTTTTTAGCAACTACAAACCTTTTCCCTCTTTTCCTCCTGATGCAACAAGGACCCATGAGAAACAAGCATCACATGAAACATATTACATTCTTGAATCGTATTTTAATCAAACTATTCATACTTAAATCCTCATTGCTGTATTCTCTACACTTGAAGTGTTACACAGTATATGATGATCTGATGTTATATGAAAACTACTTCTATTAACTCCTTCCATTCACAAAAGAATCTAAAGAGAAATCCTTCCGATGGAAGCAGAGGGAATTATTTTTTTTATTTTTTTATTCCTCTGCAGCTTTTTCTGCCCTCCAGAATTTTCTTTGAAAAGTTCCCTACTCACCCCTCAGAAGCTGCAGAGATTTGTCAGTAATGGTTTGCCAATGGTACTGAACTCTGGATCTAGCTCTTTTAATCAGCCTCTTGTTTTAGAAAATAATCAGTGAAACAGGAAGGACATAATTAATGACTGACATTACAGCCAAGTCCTCTTTACTCAGGCTTCCCATTATAAGTTAATAGACATGTAATCATATTCCTTGATATGTATTCAGAAGATACCATCAAACTGTCTTAGAGTGAATCATTGACTCAGTTCTTATATGGAGTTCATTTGGCCAGACACCAATTACTCTGCTTTAGAAATAGTGCAGCCCGATTCCGGAGGTCAATTCTTCAGAACCCATTAAATGGAAAATGGGTAAACTTCCCTTGATACACTTGCCTTCAGTCGTAAGCAGTGGTGGGATTCTACCAGTTTGGACTGGTTCAGGAGAACTTTCAGCCATGAGCGAACCAGTTTGCTCCAATTTTGAAGTAGGCCCTCCCACCCTCCCCTGCATTATACTCACCTATATTTCCGCTTCCGAAGCCCAGCTGATTGGCACAGCAGAGTGGATTGCCACGCCACAGTTGTTTTCCTTGCTGGCAGCAATGCAGAAGGTGAGTTTTCTCCAAACTGTGCACGTGCACGCAGCTTAACACACATTTAGCCAACCGGTTGTTAAACCGGTAGGATCCCACCCCTGGTCCGAAGGGATGCATTTGGGAACTGAAGGCCTGAAGTACCTAACTCTTTGCTGTCCACAGGCTAATATTCCCTTATAACAGTGAGTCCTGGATATTGAAAGGCAAAACAAATTGAAGTTAGTCCATAATGATGTAAGATTCTGGAGAGTGAATCTAAGTTTCCAGTGTAAAAAAAAATCTTACTACCTCAGAACTGACTATTTCAGGTTCTTTCGGATTTGATTTAACAGGCTTTTATCTGTTATGCAGAAAGACTGATTTATCAGACTTCTATGAGGGAGATATATTTTGTGTGTGTGTGTGTGTGTGTGTGTGTGTGTGTGTGTGTAAAAAGTTAAAATCTTGGGTGTTTTTCCGCGTCATTAAAAGTCTGTTAGTTAAAATGCTTAAAATCTTGGCTAAAATCCTAGCTTAAAATCCTCTAAA
Source organism: Stegonotus admiraltiensis (assembly GCA_032468215.1). Classification (NCBI taxonomy): domain Eukaryota; kingdom Metazoa; phylum Chordata; class Lepidosauria; order Squamata; family Colubridae; genus Stegonotus; species Stegonotus admiraltiensis. Next base: position 43,527 of record JANHZT010003180.1, read on the forward strand.
ATCCCAACAAAACACTTTGTAAGGTCTTTTAAAACTTTAGGTAAAATCCTAACCAACACTCTAAAGGCTAACCAGCATACGTCAGCAGCAGCGAACATAGAAAAGCGACAACTCCAATCTCGCAGCATACCCACAGCTTCTAAACTGAAAGTAGGGGCCCGATGATGACAAGGTAGAGCACTTTTCGAAACGTTGCCAAAAAAGAAAATCTTTAGAGTGTTGGTTAGGATTTTAGCTAAAGTTTTAAAAGACCTTACAAAGTGTTTTGTTGGGATTTTAGAGGATTTTAAGCTGGGATTTTAGCCAGGATTTTAAGCATTTCAATAAAATGTTGCTCTTTCCACTTTAATATTATGGAGCTTCAATGCGGTAGTTTGTGAACGTCTAATAATTAAAATGGTTTCCTTGTTCTTTTTATAAAAGGAACATTGGGAAATTATTAATTTTAAGTTCTTTGAATATTATACAGCATTTTTTAAAAAAAAAATCTACTTTTTTTTCATAGCCATTTTTGGGGAACAATGAAAATGTTAATCAAATAATGGGAAAAATTAAACTGGGGAAAGAAGTTCTAGCCACTCTAGAAGGCCATTGGGTAAGTAAAATAAGTTTGGCTTTGTTTCATTTTCTAAATGTTGGATACACAGTGGTACCTTGGTACTTGTCTGCTTTGAAACTGATCGAATTTAGTAATCGATGGATTTTGACGTGAAAATTTTGTCCTAGTACTTGTTTTTTGGTACTCGATGCACAAAGCTAGAACTTGTCATTGTCAGCTCCCTTGTGACTCGCTACCCTTTCTAGCCAAAACAAAGAGTGACACATTAGTCATATGGTTTCTTTGGTACATGTCGTTTTTAGTACTGTCATGCCTCCTGGAACCAATTACTGACGAGTACTGAGATACCACTGTATTTTGATATATACAGTATTTTTCTATCTCAATTGTTTGAATATGCATTGTTACTGATTATGACATATGCATCAGCCTTTTCTTTATTTTACTATACTTTTTTCAGAATTCTAACCAGACTAGCACTAAACTTCCAAAGCCAAATTTGCATATTTACTATAGATCTGCCATATGGATAAATAAATGGAAATGCTTCCTAGCTTTCTTGTCCTTACCCTGCAATAAGGCTAATATAATATCAAGTAAAGAAACATAATATTGATAAGAGTACAATGGATTGACGTTGGGCACACAATAAATAGCAATAGCACTTAGACTTATATACTGCCTCATAGTGCATCATAGCACTCTGGGCAGTTTACATTAAATATGAACTCAGGAGAGAGTAGAAACTTGACATGAATTGCCATTGGCAGACCTGTTCTTTTGTAATACACAATTCTATTCTTCAAACCAGCTAAAATTGTTGTTATTGTAAGACTAAAGCAAAATAAATAATTATTGACATTAATCACTAACTTTTTTTTGTATACCTGGATTCTTGCTAAACCAAATTTCAGTTGGGAAGAAAAATAGTCAGAAAAATAGAGTGAAAATCTAGAAATACGCTATGTGAGGGTGAGCAGATGCGATAAGAAGGATGTTCTGAAGAACATGGAAGTTTCTGAAAAAAACTCATTTTAATACGGGAACAGAACAAGAGCATGGGATGAAGCACTAATAATTTTAAAATTCGTCTCACCTTGAAGTGATAAAACATTTTGATTATTATTAATATTACTTGCTGGGCAGTAGCTGACTAATGGGCTTTTATTTATGTTACGTTATGTTATTTACACTACATCAGTTAAAGAACAGATTTTCTTAATATTTCAATTTAGACAATGCCTCAGTTCAGAATTATTACTCCAGAATGTGATAGATAATTCCAGTCTGAATTCATGTAGTTGTCTTTGCAATAAGACAAAAATGTTTTTTCGTTAGCTTTTTTAAAATTTATACAGTCCTGATAGTCCTTGGTGTTCTCCCATCCAATTACTAATGAGATCTCATTCTGTTTAGCTTTCTAAGATCAGCCAAGACTGGCAAAGTATTGCTATATTTGATAGAACACAGTTAACTGAAATATAATTTTTACAAAGCTTAAACTATATGTTTAATGTATAGTAATTTCATATACATTCATATATTTCATTGTATCCCAATAAATTTGAATAAATGTTCTGAGATCCACATGCAAGTAAAACCAAATTCCACTGGAAAAAGGTAATTAAAGCACAAAATGTTACAGAGAATGAATAAATGCATTACTCTAATTCAAATGATTGGAGCTAAAATAAGGAAATAGAATATCAAGTATGACTTTCAGCTGTCCCTGACTATTTTTGCCAAACTAGTACAAATCTTTTAATTGTGAAAAGTGACTTTCTGAAGGAACTCTTGTTTTTCCTGACTTCGAAAAATGCTTTGCCTACTCAAGTAATCTAATACGTTAACATTATAGGACAGTGAAGTTATTATTAGGGATAAGAAGACAGATGCTTCAGAGACATTCTGGAATCCAACACCTGAGATCAGGCAGCACAGATTAAGAAGATACACAGTGAAGTTTGAGGAACAAGGTGACTTTGAATCAGAGAAGTAAGTTCATTCTAAAACTTTTTTTCTGATTGATTATGCAGAGGTCCTTAAGCTTTTCCTGGACACATTTAGAAAGTTGGGAGCAATTTATGGGCGTCCTCATAAAAATGGCTCCTGTGGCAGACATGTTTGAATAAAGGTGGTGTTCCATTCTATTCTCTCTAGCCTCCTAAGATGCTGTTTATCAGGTTGAAGAGTAAAGCAAAAGGGATACATTTAGAAGCCATAGCCTAGCTTATCCTTTGGAGAAAGAATCCTTATTTTAAGTTTTTTATAGCATTCTTCATTTGTTGTTTTTAGTTTGGGGCTTTTTATGTTTATTTAGATGCATAATTTGGTTGATACCTTTGTATATCTGCCCTAGGATTGTATTGATGAGTATTAACTGAAAAAAAAATCAAGAAAGTAAGATACTAATGGAGAAATATTATAATTTATTAGATCCTTATTCTAATGATATAACAAAAGAATTTTTTCAACTAAGCTCTTCTCCCCAGTATCTGACCTTTTTACTGCTGTTATTCTTACCGGTTAGACTTTGGCAACATGTGACTCGAGCTATAAATAATAAAGACCAAACAGAAGCAACTCAAGAAAAATATATTCTGGAAGAAGCACAAAGGAAAGCTGCCAAGGAAAGGAAAGCACTAGATGAAGTGTGGGTCTGCAGACTATTTGAGCCAGATCCACTTACAGGAGAATGGAATTACAGATATGCAGAGTAAGTCTTGGAGGAGGAGAGCTTTTTTTTCCTTTTCTGCAGATGATAATGTGTGTGTGTCTGTGTTTGTATGTTCTTGATTACACACACACATTGCCACTTGGCTCATACATATCTTCCGTCACATATTATTTCTGTAATATTTATTCTACCTGTATCATTAATCAAAAAGCCTAGCTATAGCTCTATATTGTGATTAGAATGTTTCTTCTGTAATATAGTATAAACCAAGTGTATAGTTTGTCTGTGGTTTAGAGAGGAGTAGCTGTTACCCCTTCAAGAAAATTTTACCAGTGTAGGTGTAGCACTTTTCCATTTCCACAGTTCTAGCCGAAAAGAATACAAGTAGCTTAGGTTGGAACTCTGGAATCCTTGGTGCTCTCTGATCCAATTTGCTTGAATATTTGCTTGCTGATGTTTCATTACCCAACTTGGTAGCATCATCAGTGCATTGGTGAAATGCCTCCAAGCAAACAAACTTAAAAAGCACCATGCCTTCCAAGCTGTCAACTAAACAACTCCAAGCTGTATTTTGGGGAAAAAACAGTAAATTGAACCCTGTCTCCCTGCATTGTGTGTAGTTACAGAGAACTCTAAGGACAACACAGAGTAATCTGTCCATAATTGATGGTAATGTTCCCCAATTCCAGATTGTGTCACCATTGCCCAGATCCAATGTGTGACCTCAGCTGAGTTGGCCAGAGATAAATTGAATCAGGTCCATGTTCACCATGGTGGCCATGAATTCTTGAACTGCTCTCCATTCCACATGCATGAAAGGTAGATTGATGTCCTCAAGTACCATAACTTGTGCCACAGGTTGAAACAGTTCAAGTAGGGAGATTTCTTTGCAGCAGGGACATTGGTAAGTGCCAATCTTGCTACAGATTCAAGCAGTTAAGGCAGGGAGGTTTCTAGCAACAATCTCTTCTGATCCTTACAGCCCAACTTCACAAACAAACCTCACAGCTTGTTATCTGCAGAAAAACACCCTCTGGAAGACCTCAGAGCTTCTCAAATAACATAGCTACATCTTTGCCCCAGCTGTAGCTTTGTGCTTGAGCTACACATGGAAGTCAGCTTGGTGCATCTCTGTGAAGACGTATACAGGCATACGTTTCAATAATGCACACAAGGTTGACTGTCTCATTCACAAGTCATGGATGAGGGAAGGTTTATTACAGGCTGACCAACAACATGTAGCAACAGCTGGATACCTATATAAGATGCTAATGGTATACATTTTAAAAATACTATAAATACTGCTTTGCTGAAATTAATAGGCATGACATGTTAATCCTCTCACTTACTTTATCTGAAGTATGTACACATTTTTTGTGTATAGTACAAGACCATGGGATCCACTGAATGACATGATACAGTTTGAAAAAGATGGCATTATTCAAACCAAAGTAAGACATCGTACACCAATGGTATGTTCTTGGCCTTATTTTTATTACTACATTATTAAGTTGAGATTTCTTGTCTTTTTCTTTTTATGTATCTCATATAGTTTGGCTAAATATCCATTAAGAATTATTTGTGCTGTCTGTGAAGACTTCACAGTCTTGTGCTGTGATTGACTTCACCTATTTTATAAAATTATCTCTAAAAATTCCTGTCTTTTGGAGAAGGATGTTCATATCCTTTATGCAAATCAGAATGATATTGATAAAAAATAAACAGCCACATTATCCATTAATATACTATCTCCCACTTATATTTTCAGTATCCTTTTCTTTTTCTCTTCACAATTTACAAATTTCCCTGGTTTATTCACAAATTCAAATTTTCTTTGTTTTTCATAATTCAGTTTTACATTGATTTCTTTTATTATTAACATTGATAGCTATTGTTATGAAAATATTTTCCAGTTATTTGAACAGAAATACCTCCCAGAATATAAATTAATTTGGGGAAAATATTCTTTTTAGATATTCACCTTTCCTCAAAGGTTGAGGTTTAATGACTCAGCTATCCGCATCTTTATTTATTTATTGAAATTATGTCTAATGTTACTAATTGAGCTATATATTTCAGTATGCACATATTTAAATATTTAATGGTTGAGTACAAATATGGTATTGATGTTCCTTTAATGGATGGATAACCACATTTTCACCTACCGGCATCTTCTATTTGGAGCAGTTAATATCCTGCTACTTTATTAGGCTTCTGTCATTTGCATCAACACTGGAATAGTATTGTGAGTTTAGAAATAAGCAGAAGAATGTTGCAAGGCATCTTATCTTTGCTACAGAGGAAATCTCTATTTATAGATTAATTACTTCCCAATGTGTCTAAGAAATGAGGAAGACAGAACTTAATGCCTACATAGGCTATATTGCAATTGTCACTGTGGAGGGAATCCCAGGACTCCTAGGAGGTCAAATCCTGAGCCAATTGCAGAAGCTTTCTTTTATCTACACGTTTTTACACAGAAAGAGTTGCTGTTTGGAGTCCACATGTGTTATTTTAGGATTTCCCTTTGATCCAGGGAGATTGTGACATCCAGAATCCGCCTTCCAGCCAGAGTTCTCAGTTGCTGTCTTTCAGCCCACCATAATTCCCCACCAAAAGTTTCCTTTTCCCAACTAAAAAAAAGAGGAAAGTTTTGTTGCTGATTTTCAGGTGTAAACTGCACTATTCAAATTAAACAGGGCCACAAATAATTCTACTTTGGGATTCATTATAACTATGAAAGATGAGTTAATGATTTATAAATGAATAATTTAAAAAAATAATTTGCAAGCCCTACCCATCCTTGCTGTATAGAGTTGGATCCATATTTGCTTTTCTGGAACCAGAAGATAATCAGATTCTTTATGCTGAAATAGCCAGAATGTTTATTGTCTCAATTATCTTTCCTCTCAGTGTCACCTATTGTCCTCCAGTATGGCAACTGAAGTGGAGTTGCAAAAAGATAGTGTAAACAAAGATTTCTACCACTCGTTTTGTGCTCACCAGCAGAAGGCTGCTAAGCATAACTATCTTTTTGTTTCTGAGCAATAAAGCTGATAAAAATGTGTATTACAGGTTACTGTTGCAAAAATAAAACGGTCTGCTAAATCTAAGAAAGAAGAATGTGGCTTCTCCTCACCAGAGCCTGATAATCCAGACTCATCAGGAAGTGAAGGTAAATGCTACATTGGTTTACTGTGCCCTTTCTAAAACTATGATGAATAAAGTACAAACATGCCTAAATTTCATTATCTGTAAACTAAAGATACTATTTTTGTTTTGGTGCCTTCAAATCATTGTTGATTCCTGGCAACCTTGCCTGGTTTAGCCTCTGCAAGTTTCATGATAAAATTTTTCAGAGTGGTTTGCTATTGCGTTCTTTCTAGGGCTCAGAGACATGGACTGGCTGAAATCACCCAGCTAGCTTCATGTCCAAGGCAGAAATAGACTCTCAGTCTCCAGTTTTCTAACCCAGTACCTTAAACTGCTACACCAAACTGGGTTTCCATGTTAAATTTATTTAGTTTTTAATATCATTTTCTGTCCTGGCTTGTAAAATCGTTTTTAAAGTGAAAAAAAAAATGAGTAGTTCATATCTGGTAAACTGAAATAATTTGGTTTCTATATGATTTATATATTTTACCTGTTTGACTAATTTTGAATTACTTCTGAAGCACAACTCAAACATAACACAAGAATCCGAAAGAAAACAGTAGATCTTGCTGAACTGCAAAGTGCCATTGAATCTATAAAGTTAACACAGGAAGATATTCGGAGGTATGTTTGTAGTATTCTTTTTAAATCACATTCCATAACAGGACTATTGATGTTGCTCCATGCTGCACTCTCTAAATTCCCAAAATGCTCTCCACTACCTCAGCATAACTTCTGTTGGAGCTTTTGGGCACATATCCATAAAAAGCACTAGGTTACACTCATCTACCATGTTATACTGAAAGCATACATCTCTGGATTCTACATCAGCTCCAGAGATATTATTGAAAACGGAGATTGTGCTTGACACTGTTGCTTTGCTGCATGGCTGCCTCCTTTTTATTTATGTAAAATAAAATCAGATGGGGCAGGAAATCTTGTGGGCATTAAGGGGGAAATGTAACTAAGTGTACATTTACATACATGTACATAAACGTAACTAACTAAAAACCTAAAGATGCCAATTTAGAGACCTGGGATTTAGAGCAAACCTTGACCCTTTAAATGTCTAGATAACTAAAGAAACTCTGGTGAGAGATAATGCTGCAGTTATGTTCTCCTAATCAGTATAAGATATGACTAAAATACACATTTCCATGATACTTTTTTAAGTTACTGCTTAAAACATTTCTATCATGCCTTTCAGTTCCAAAATGCAAAACTACTGAAAATCAGAGATCAATGCCAAAAAAGGTAACATTTTAATAAAAGAATATATGGGGACGTAACTATTAATATCTTGGTGTGAAAGCAAAGACTTTTCCAAGATTTTCCCTTTATTATAGTGCAAAACAAAATGTATTGAGTGAAGGGAAAGAAGATTTAGCATAGATGGATTAGGTAGTAGGTACACTTACCTCCAAATGCAGTTGATTTATGTTCATATCTTTATATTTTTTGAAGGTCCTTACTTTGTAGCATTTGTATTCTATTCCCTTAATCCTATCTCACAAGTACTTCATGCTGCTTCTTGTTTAATTTCATGCATATGTATTTGCACCATCTAATAAGGCCCCTTTATGGAGATTTCACATTCATATTTTGAGGTCAATTTTTTTTTCTTCCAAATTGATGGTAACACTGATCATGTTACCTGGTTGGATAGTGAAACGTCTGCAAGAAAACAACCAAACTCAGAGAGCACAAAGGAACATAACTTGCCTTTTAGTTGATCATGCCTTAAATGAGTCCATTGATGTTGCTGCTAGTTGTCTTCTCTTTTCTTCCACTTTTCTCGGCATTATAGACTTCTTAAGATAGCTAGGCCTTTGCATAATGTGCCCAAAGTATAAGCCTTTTCGTTTGTCCCTCAAGTGAGAATTATAGATTGATTTGTTTAAAGATCCATTTTATTTGTTTATTTGGCTAACCATGGAATTCACAGAATTATTTTCCAACACTAAATTTCAAAATACTCTTTCTGTTTGTTTCTTAAAAATTCAAATGTTGTTTCCAAATACCATTGTCTATATTATTCTGATCTTCGTAGGCAAAGATACATCCCAGCTTTTTCCAAGGCCTTCACTGCTACTCTAGTA
>JANHZT010003180.1:101553-121876 GCA_032468215.1 Stegonotus admiraltiensis
TTTTTTTAATATGGGCCAAATTTAATTTAATTTTGTTTTAAGGGTTTTTTAAATTTTGTATTGTATGTTTTTATTGCCGGCTGTTCACCGCCCTGAGTCCTTCGGGAGAAGGGCAGTATATAAATTAAATAAACATAAACATAAACATAAACAAACATATTGAAGTTATACCATAGGGAATTTTTCAGAGCAAGTTCTCTAAAAGGAAGAAATTATTGGCAAATAAAATACTAGTATTTCTTTTGAGGTAACACAGAGGGGAGAACTACCGTGTTTCCCCGAAAATAGTACATGTCCCAAAAATAAGGCCAAGCCTGAATTTTGAGGTGGGTGTAAATATATGCCCTCCCCCAAAAATAAGCCCTAGTGACGGAGTGGGTATGGCCAGCACATGAGACAGCCCTTCCTTTCCCTGGTCACCTCAGGGCTTCTCGGTCCTTTAATTGGATCAGCTGAGCAGCTCATGCCACCATTCACAGCTGATTTGCGGGTTCTGCTCAAGCCGCCACCTCCAGCAAGTGCGGCCGCTTTTGCAGCCAATTGCAGCTGCAAAAGAAGGTGTAGGTCAAGCGACACACCCCATACGCCTCGCACTCTCCTTACCTAATAGTGACAGTCACAGCAGGCAGTTCTGTCCATGGAACAGCTGCCTCGTGGGTGCCACTCTGGCTGGCACCTGCAGCAAGCACGGCCGTTTTTGCCATGGATTGCGGCCACTTCTGCAGCAGGAGGCCAAGCGATGCACCCCATGTGCCTCACGCCAGCCTTTCGAAGGGTACTGTAGCAGCAGCTATCCACAATTTTTTAACCCTTATTTCATCCCGACCGTACTGGGCCACATGGGTTGAGGCGAAATAAGGGTTAAAAAATTGTAGATAGCTGCTGCCACAGTACCCTTTGGAAGGCTGGCTCAAGTCTCCTGCTGCAGAAGTGGCTGTGCCCGAAGAGCGCTTTTGGGAGAGAAGGAAAAGGGGAAGCGATCGCTTGCAAACTCCCGCCCCGTTCCCACCTCTCTGCCAGGCAAACCCGTTGTAGGGTAAAACCAAGCTTCTCGCGAGTTTGAGAAGTTTGATTGAACTCCTGAGGTTTTTTTTACCCTACAACCTGTTTGCCTGCAGATGATGGCGAGACACGCGGCAGAGCTGCAAGGCAGGTAAGACGTGCGTCTTGTGTCTCCCTGGCCTCACCCCTCCCTACCTGCCACCCCCAAATTGCATCCAATTTGGACAGGGGCAGGAAGCCCTGTCATGCCCAGCGAGAAGGGGAGAAGAGACGGCAAGAGGAGCGAGCCCTGTCTCACTCCATGTGTCTTGCTTCTCCTCCACCCCACCTGCCACCCTCGATAAAGAGGTGGGCACTGTGGAAAAGGAAGCTGGGTGGCTGCAGGTGTGAAGTTTCCAAAAGTTTGGGCTTCTGGGGCTGTTGGGAGTCACCCGGCAGAGAGGCGGGAACGGGGAGGAGGTGAAGAGACGGCAAGAGGAGCCCAGTCATGCTCCATGTCTTGTTTCTCCCCTGCCCTACCTGCCACCCCCCTCAACAAAGAGACAGCGGGAAGGGCAGCAGCCAGGCTGCTGTTACGGTACCATTGGGGTGCGTGGAGCTGTCTTACCTGCCTTGCAGCTCTGTTGCGTGTCTCACCGTTGTCTCTAGGCAAACATGTAGGGTAAAAAAAACCCTCGCGGGTTCAATCAAACTTCTTGAACTTGCAAGAAGTTTAGTTTTACACTACAACATGTTTGCCTGCAGACAAGAGCAGGACACGCGACAGAACTGCAAGGCAGGTAAGACGCACGTCTCGTGTCTCCCTGGTCCCTACCGAGGGGGCGAGAAGAGACGGCAAGAGGAGCGAGCCACATCTCATTCCACGTGTCTTGCTTCTCCCCCAACCCACATGCCACCCCCCTCGATAAAGAGCCGGGTTCTGTGGAAAAGGGAGCTGGGTGGGCGAGGGTTTGGGTGTCTGGGGCTACCGGGGGTCGCCCGGCAGAGAGGTGGGAGCAGGTCTGGAGTTTGCAGGTGAGGGATGGATGGATGGATGGGAGGTGGGCGAATGCCAAGAACACTGGGGACATTCCCACCTTTGGTTGCCTCAGGGAACAGCAGCCACCTCATGGCCACACTCGCCGCCTCCTCCACCCCCCAAAATAATAAGACGCCCCGATAATAAGGCCAAGCCCTTATTTCGGGGTTCAGAAAATATAACAGGGTCTTATTTTCAGGAAAACATGGTAGTTCTTTAATAGATATAGAATTCATATTCAGCCATAATTGTCAGCCTGTTGTGGCATTTGGGGAAATGGAGAGCAAGATGGACTTTGTGTTTCTTGAAGAAGTGCAGAGTATTGTACAGAATAATATAAAAGTTGTCAATCTCCCTTAATTTATGGCTCTTGGTTATATTTGCTTGGATTGATTGAAATTACAGTTCAACAGCATTAAGAACTGATAACTTCAAAGGCTTAGAATTATTGATCCCTTAGATAAAAGAGTAAAATTAATAGAGAATGTAATAGCTTTGTGGTTCAGATTATAATTATACTTATTCTGATTTGTACTTTTTCAAAGACTTTTACTTTAGAATTCCACTTTGAACCTAATGAATTTTTCACAAATGAAGTAGTAACAAAAACATACAGAATGAGGTCAGAACCCGATGATTCTGATCCTTTCTCCTTCGATGGACCAGAAATTATGGGCTGCACAGGGTAAGTGTAATTTTGTATAATAAGTGGTCAAGAATTAAGATATATGGCCTCATAAAGTGTTTAAATAAATACAGGTAGTCCTTGGGTCATTCATTCAGTGACTTCAAAATTGTAATGGGGCTGAACAGTTTCTTGTAATTTCAGTCATTGCAGTGTCCATAGTCACTTGATTGTGATCTGGGTTCTTAGTGCCTTAGTGCTGTTAATGAAATTGAGCTGAGATTATGTGATTATGATTTCCAACATTCCCTGCTGGGTTTCCACAGAGTCAGTGGGGAAGCCACTAGGAAGTTGTTTCCTCACTTAACGATGGCAGCCAGGCCTGCCAGAACTGCCTTCACTGACATAGTATGTGCACAACATTATGCTTTATGACCACCTAGCTTAAAACTTAAAACCCAATTGCTGTCACGTCAAGGGTTATTGTAAATTAATTATATACAGGTAGTTCCCGTTTACCAATTGCCTCATTCAGTGATCGTTTAAAGGTACATTTGTGCTGTTTTTCAGTCATGTAATTGCCATTACATTCAGTACACATTGTACTGTGTCTGACTTACTGTTTTTCTTCCCCCTCATTTTTGCAGACGATTGGAGGGGAAGGAATTACAAGAAAGTAAGCAGACACACAATAGGGAATACACAATGAAAACAATGTGCTGGCAGTCAGAAGCTCACTGCACAACCAACTCAGTGTATTCCCCGTTGTGTGCTTGCTTACTCTCTTGCATTACCTTCTTTCTCTATCTCTCTGCTTTGCATGGGTGATGAGAACAACGAGAAGAAAAATTAAAATGTATGATATAGAAATTAATTTACCATTGTTTCTATTGATCACCCATTAACTGTTATCTTAGCCAGAAACCATGTGAGTGTTCGAAGGATATAAGCTAAACTCAAAGATCAAAGGTTGCAATTTTATATACAACTTATGACTGGTTGCTTAATGACTGTTGATCACAATTTACGTTTTTTGCCAGAAACAGGAGTTAACCTCCAGTTTCCAGGAAAAATGCCCATTGGGCGTACATAATGACCATGACATTCACTTAATTAGCAGAATATTTTTTAATGACCATGGCATTTGTTTAAGAACCCCCCCCCCAAAAAAAAAGGTAAAAGCTGTCATGGTTACATGATGATCTGTTTAACTACTGGCATAACTTACCATCTTAGTTCTGGACTCAGTTACAGTTGTAAGTCAAGGACTACCCTTAGAAGCACAAGGTAATAGAACAAGGAGCTGGATAACAATCAAGCAAAAAGAGGAAACAGCACACTAAACAAATACATCTGACACAAGATAAGCCAGTGTATCAAATGCAAAGCTGTAAGCAGCGCTAAAAGGATGTCTGCTAAAAGAGCACCAGAATCATCTGAAATTGAAGCAGGCTTTGCTTCATAAAGGATAAATTTGAGGCGAGCAAATAATACCTACATCAACAAATGGATTATAACTAAAGTTTCTAAGACCAGGAGATTTCAACCATTAAAAGTAGAAATCATAGTTTAGAGTGAAGTGTAATTCTTATATGACAACCATCCAAAAGTATGCATGGATATATTTTAATGTTATAAAATAAATGTACAGACGTCAGCTTTTTGCTGTAAAGAAAATAAACATATTCTGTGCCTAGCACTCCTAGTGTTGGAAACAACGTTAACAAATAGGACGCTTACATTGTCTGTGTTATAACCTTGCACACTGAATTCTTACATAATTAATGCAATTCACATGCCCAGATTCCGAAATATGCTTTCAGGTTACTGTGAATCTAGAACATTTTGCTTTATTTTTTTCCCTAGCGCTTGAATTAGCTGAAATTTATAAGAATAATGGGAGATGTTTTCTCATAGGATCTGTTCTGACTTCATTAGCATGGTTGTTTATTCCCTGATGAGCGCCTAGGCTAATATTTCCTAACCTAGCTTACTACTAGGTATGCTAGGCTAAAGTGTTCATATTTCATTATGCTGCATTGGGGGTCGGTGGATAGAGTTCAGTGCAATATACCTAAGGCAACCATTTAAATTGTCTTAGATGCTGAATTTTCTAGCACCACTTCCCAGATTACCTGAATGCCATAGTTTCATTGGGATTCAAATATCTGTTTTGGACTGGGATGGTAGTTTTTTCATTTTGCAGTAATAAGTGGAAAATGTATAGAGGAACTATTATCTGTGCATTCATCTTAATTTTATAGCAGATTGAATACATTGCAGAATTCTGAATTGTTTAGTATGTATGTAAAATTTTCAAAGGGAGAAAACCTATTTATGTTGTGGTCAGAAAAAGTAATATGTACTATATTATTCATTCCTTAATATTAAAGAATTACGTTCTGAGAAATCTAAATTATCTTCGTTGTTCATACAGTTGAATTACTAATGTATTCAGGATCCAGTTTGGTTGTGTGATTCTATGTGCCAAGACTATAATAGTTAAAATGAACATGTAGGTATGTGCTTGATTTCATAACAGTTTTCCCATAGGTGCCAAATAGACTGGAAAAAGGGGAAGAACGTTACTTTGAAAACTATAAAGAAGAAACAAAAGCACAAGGGCCGTGGAACAGTTAGAACAGTGACAAAAACCGTTTCCAACGATTCCTTCTTCAACTTTTTCAGTCCTCCAGAAGGTAAACTTAACTTTATTTACATTATATACACTGCGTGCACAATTATTAGGCAAGTTGTATTTTCGAGGATTAATTTTATTATTGAACAACGACAGTGTTCTCGATCAATCCAAAATGTTAATAACCTCAAACCTGAATATTTGAGAAAGTAAAAGTGAGGTTTTGGCTTTCTTAGGAGAATATCTGTGTGTGCACAATTATTGGGCAACTATTAGTGTGCAGAATTATTATGCAACTAAATGAAAAATGAAAATTTTGCCCATCTCACTCGTTTATTTGCATGTTAAAGTGAGAATAATAAATAACTCAAAATGTACAAATAAACATTTCAGACATTTCAAACAAAAAAAAAATCAGTGACCAACATAACCACCCTTATTTTCAATATCAGTCATAAGCCTTCCATTCATGGAATCTGTCAGTTTTGTGATTTGTTGACGATCAACTTTTTGTGCAACCACAGCCTCCCAGACATTGTTCAAAGATATACTATTTTCCTTTGCCGTAAATCTCCCGTTTAAGAAGGGCCCACAAGTTCCCAATAGGGTTTAGGTCAGATGATGAAGGGGACCATGTCATTATTCTTTCATCTTTAAGGCCTTTACTGGCTAGCCACAAGGTGGAATACCTTGATGCAAGCGATGTAGCATTGTCCTGCATAAAAATGGTCTTCTTGAAAGATGCAGACTTTTTCCTGTATCACTGCTGGAAGAAAGTGTCTTCTAAAAATTGGCAGTAGATTTGGGAGTTGATTTTGAGTCCATCTTCAACCCGAAAAAGGTTAGTTCATCTTTAATAATACAAGCCCGTACCAGTACCCCACCTCCACCTTGCTGGTGTCTAAGTCAAAGTGGAGCTCTGTGCCAGTTACTGATCCAGCCATGGGCCCATCCATCTGGTCCGTCAAGAGTCAGTCTCATCTCATCAGTCCATAAAACCTTTGAAAAATCTGTCTTCAGATATTTCTTGGCCCAGTCTTGCCATTTCAACTTAAGTGTCTTGTTCAGTGGTGGTCGGGTTTCAGCCTTCCTTACCTTGGCCATGTCTCTGAATACTGAACACCTTGTACTTCTGGGCACTCCAGGTAGGTTGCACTTCTGGAATATGTCAGCACTGGAGGATAATGGGTTCCTGGTAGCTTCATGTTTGATTCTTCTCAAATATTTGGCAGTTAAATTGTGGGGTTTTTTTCCTCAATATGTTTCTTGCGACTCTGTTGACTATTTGCAACAAAACATTTGATGGTTCTGTGATCATGCCCCAATATCTTAGCAATTTCAAGAGTGCTGCATCCCTCTGAAAGACTTTTTACAATTTTTGACTTTTCAGAGTCAGTTAAATCTCTTTTTTTGGCCCATGAGCAAAAGAAGCTGCCTAATAATTATGCACATGTTGATATAAGGTGTTTATTTCCTTAGGCCACACCTTCCCTCATTACACAAATACACATTACCTGATATGCTTATATCTACTAAGCATTCAAGTTTATACAGTTTGGAAGTGGAAAATATGTATAAAATGATGATATGGTCAAAATACTCACTTGCCTAATAATTGTGCGCACAATGTATATATAAAAGGAACATAGAAAATGAAATTCCTCTAATGTCACAAATGAAAAAAAAACCTGAACTATTGAAGTAGCATCCAGTTAAACAATAAAAATGCTGTATAGTAAATCAAGAATGTTTTGGTGGTTGGTTTTGACACTTGAAAGGCTTTCTAGAAATAAGTATCTCATAGCCTGCAGCACTATATTTGAGAAGCCTTTGACTTGTGCTTAAACCATCCTGAAAGCAAACATCATGGAACAAAACTTCAAGGTGGAACTGCTTATGTGGGAAGCAGGATTTCAAGCATTTCGTTCCAAACCATTTAAAGATTTTCCAGATGATCATAAGAACCTGCTTACAGAAACTTACTGAAAGTCAGCATATCATGGAAGTGATATCCCCATGAAATGGAGACATTTGAGAGCAAAGCTTAAAAGATTTTTAAAATTTTAAAATAAAAAACTTTGATTTTTAAATAGTGCAGTCCCATTTAGACTGCTCTGTATTCTAATGCCCATCAATTAGCAGTGCCTCTGTTTTGTCTTTCTTTAACCGATTAGCTTACATTATATATTATATAATGGCATTTGAACAATGGTTTGGGACATATTTTATATTGTTACATGGAAACAAAAGGTGGGAGCTTCAGGTAATTACTGCAGTTAAATAATGTAGCTTTCTTAAATATATAATGTTACATCTTTTTTCATTTCAGTTCCTGAAAGTGGGGACTTGGTAAGTTTCACAGTTATTTTCTTTATGAATGAAAACATAACTTTTAAATTTTTTCATTGTAATAAATGAATCCATTTGCTAATATATACATATACATACATGCACACCAATAATACACCAATATTAAATGATCACAAGTTCCTAAAAACAGATTCGATTGTTCATGTGAAGGATCCAGGCAGTAAATGTATTACTTGCCATTTATGTAAGTACACGTGGACAGCATTTCCCATACTGTATGTATGAAAGGAGCCACTTAAGGGTTTTGGGTTTTTTTTTAGCAAGAATTGATTTATATCTTAACAACTGATGTTCTGCTAAGGAGATCTGATTGAAATCAGCTACAACCAAGTGCTCTCTGGTGGCTTTAATGCTCTGAAATATTCCTTCCATTTATATAAGGTTTTCACCCATTCTAAACATTTTTATATACTTGATATAAAAGTTTATATAATTTGAAAACTTAAAAAACTTATAAACTTGCATTTCTCTTTTGCTATAAACTACATGTTAGATTAGCATTTCTAAAGATTTGACTAATGTTTTATTGTTATTTATCAATTAATACAAATTTTAATTCACTTTTGTAGACTACTGCAAATTAACTGCCAGGAGAATCCAGAATCAAATTTGATAATAAATATTTTGTGAATTTAAGAATTCAATATTTCTTTATAGGCCAATGTTTTTTTGTAAAAAAAATGTTTTAATTATACAGTGAAGTGTATAGACCAGTATTTTTCAACCTTTGTAACTTTTAAGAAGTATGAAATTAAATTCCCAGAAGTCTTTGACCAGAATTCCCACTCCAGTTAGGGAATTCTGGGAGTTGCAGTCGATATACCTTAAAGTTGACGAGATTGAGAAGGGTAATAGAAAATGCTGCTGATACTAAAGATGTTGAATGAAATTGTGTATTTGCATTTAGTAAATGCAGCCAATGGCATTATATTTATTAATTTATGTATGCAGGATGATGATGCTGAAGCAATTCTTGCAGCTGATTTTGAAATTGGCCATTTTCTACGGGAGCGCATAGTTCCACGATCAGTATTGTATTTTACAGGAGAAGCCATTGAAGATGATGATGACGATGTAAGTTGTGTTTTAATTTCAATTACATCAAAGCTATTATAATATTAAATTGATTTAAATCTAGATTGGCCTGTAAGTAAATATGCATACATATATACTCACCATACTATTTCCTTTCAGGCCGAACACTGATATGCAGAACATAGCAAAGAAATAGAAGCAAATGAAATTAAGGGCCGATAATAGAATTTAGTGACAAAATTGCAACTATAAGCATTTGAATTAAAGCAAAAATATTTCTGAAGATCAACGTTAGATATTCATTATTTTGCCTCTAAGTTTTGTTGAGCTCAGTATGCTGTTGAGTATTGTCAAAGCGTCAAAGCTTTGAAATTTCAGTTACTCCATTAGAGTAGGAGGTTATGTAACCATTTTGAAGAACCATAGAAACTAAAGACCTCCAAATTTAATTTTAGTCAATAATTCAAAACTACACCTTGCAACAGGATGAAACATGCTTCCCATTTAAATACAGAATATGGCACACCTTGAATCCTGATACTTGTATTCTGTTATAGAGTTTAATAGTGATTTGGGGGGATCAAAGGTGCTTAGGTATCATTAATCACTTACAAATATGGAAACCAAATAAATCACTTGAAAATTAACAATGGAATAGTTTTGAGGGAGGCTTCAGAAAGATATTGACATATCTAAGCTCCATAAGGTTGATAATTCGGGGCTTTTGTCTTGTATAGTTGCTGGTGTATGATTTTTGCCATTTTGTCTTGTGAAGCACAGCATGGCTTCTCTTTTTATAAATTCAAACTCTTGATTGATTTTGACCTCACGTGTGAAGCAAACCATAGTGCAGAAGTTTGTTCCATTTGTGAAATGCTTAGGTTTTGATCTGATGTACACCATATGACAATATAAAAAGATTTTGAATGATTAGTGCCTTTTCCTAAGAGGATTTAAAATTGTTCTATGACAGATACCAAGCCTATTAGCATGAAGATAAACTTTAACCAGCCATTAAAAAAGAACTGTCAACAGACTTCTACTATAACAAGCAGCAATTCTAATTGAAGAATCACAGTGGAGAAACATTTGGAGCAAACAGAGTTCTTAGAGAACATTGTGCTGTCTTAGGGCTATCCTCTGTTTAACAGTTATGATGGCACTTTTGCTTCAAAAGCTTTAAAAGCCATTAGAAATTTCCTCAGAATAACAATATCCCTCGGAGTGACAGATATGCTAATCTTGCTTATGTGGAAAATAGGACATTTCATTGGTTTTAACTTGAATTGTGTATTTTAACTTTTTATTTTCAAGGCTTTAAATCTACTTAAAAATCATGATACAAAACAATCCTATATGAATTTACTTTGAAGTTAAGTCCTGCCTTCACTTAAGGCTACTGTGGGAACCTGCTGCCTTTTAGATAGTGCTCAATTTCAGCTTGCAACAGGCCCACTAGCGTGACTAGAAATGAATTCTGAGAACTATAATTCGTCATCATTAGTAGGTGTGTAAGTTCTCAACTTTGATTTTAAGGCTAGCTGCTCAATAAGCTTACAGAAGGATAACAGCATTAGTTGGAGGCTTTTTTGGAATCTAAATGTTGTGGTCGTCTTGGAGCTTATGCATTTCTTTTTTCACTTTCTAGTATGATGAAGAAGGTGAGGAAGCTGATGATGAGGTAGGCTTTATTGTGGATTTCATAAACATTAATTAATTGATTTTAGCAACTTAAAAGTTATAGAAAAAAGTAACAGAGGAATTTTAGTCTTGCTGTACATGGCCAAATATACTTATATATACTATACATTTATTTTAGGAAGGGGAGGAAGAAGCAGATGAAGAAAATGATCCAGATTATGACCCAAAGGTATGTGATCAGTTCATACCTTACTGAGTAATATTGAGTAATGAGCCATAGTGGCGCAATGGTTAGAATGCAGTACTGCAGGCTACTTCTGCTGCCTGCGGGCTGCCTGAAGTTTAGCAGTTCGATTTTGACTGGCTCAAGGTTAACTCAGCCTTCTAATCTTCCGAGCTCAGTAAAATGACCCAGATTGCTGGGGGCAATATGCTGACTCTGTAAACTGCTTAGAGAGGACTGTAAAGCATTGTGAAGTGGTGTACAAGTCTTAAGTGCTATTGCTCATTACATTTAAAATTATTGCCTGTAAATTCCTGTAGCAGACTTGTTTAAACACTGATGTATCCTTTCCTTTCTTCAACAGAAGGATCAAAACCCAGCAGAATGCAAGCAGCAGTGAAACAGTGTGTATGTGGCCTTGAGGATTATCTGCACTGTAATAGCCTAAATACAACTATTAGTTACTTACAGCCTTATGTTTTGTATCTTGGTAGAATTAAGTAAACATTTTGTTAAAACAAACTGACAGAACCAGTTTAAAATGTAGGTTCCTTGTACCTAGCATTTTAATAGTACTTTTCTGCCAATATGTAGAATGCAGTAAATCCTAAAGCATGAATTGTTAATTCATTGCTATATATAGTTTGGTTCTAGTGAAGTCTGTTGTCATGTAGCTATTAGACTGCAGCTGTGAAGATATCAGAACTCTTGACGGAGACCACTATTTGTTTAGAAAAAATCCTTTCCCAGAGAACCAACCAAAGTATTTTTGGCCCAGTAGTTTAAATGGGTTTAAGTCTGCTTGCACTGGCTGTGCCTTCATTACTTTGTCATAGAAATAGCAGTGACTTGTACTAATTAGGAAATGACATACGTTTTCAAATTTCATAACTTCCATATAAACTGTTAATTTCCATCAAGACCACATTGAATGTTCATAATTGTCTGCTTGTTATGCTCTAGGTTTTGTATTTTGTGATGGTGACCTACAGAAAATCTCTAGAAACATCATATTAAGGTTGTTTATCACTGGGATGTGAATAAACCTAGTATTTTCAGAAACTAGTTGTACTTGTGTATGCATTTTAAAATCTTATAAGCAACCAAAGTTGTGGGAAACATTTACTGTGGAAACAATCCTTACATATAGATTCAAAACACTGCAATGTGTCAAATGCTGTATTGCTGCATGAATTCATTTCAATAGGCCTTGCATTTTGCATAAATGTGTTTTGACAATATTGTAGCTTGATTCAGTCATTTGGCATCTATGCCTCCTCACAACAAGGGTGAAGAATTCCCTCAACCATTCTTATAACTGTTCGCAGCTATATGTTGCCTTAGGCTATTAAAAAATTAGTCTACCAATAAATCACCTTACAGCTCAAACTTTAAAGCTGCTTTCTGATTATATCTAAGTGTGTCAAACTACTGTCAGTTTCCAATCAATATTGTCATGTTAGCTGGAAAATCTAATAATGCAACACATTAACATAACACATTAACATAAATCTTGTGTGATGCCTAGAAGCAACTTGATTTCTTAAGATAATTTGTTCTCTTTTAGATCCTCTAATTTTACTGACTTTTTAAAAATGTGTCATTATTGTCTTGTTTGTGAAACACGATAACCATTTTCTTCCTAAAAAGAATGATCTGTACTTTGCTTTTGCCATAAATAATAAGAACTAATCTTCAGTTGAACCACATTTCTAATAGATCCCAATCAGCCATCAAATGACAGAATTGAAGAAAGGCAGAATTTGGAATAATTTGTAAAAATTGATGGTACTGTACTGTAGGATGACCCAATTACAGAAGAAAACAATGATTATGTTTCCCAGCAATATCTTTGTATCTATAGGAAACTGGGATTTACATTGCTGAAATTCATGGCATTCAGTTAAAAAATAATAAAATACACACGAAGCTCCTGGTTACAGAAAAGTTAGCTGCCCAGCATAGTTGTCTTGAATGCAAACAGATTTGGAGAGGGCCTTTGTTTCTGGAGAAGCATTGGATAGGTAAGTCGTTCCTCATAAAATAATACCTGGTTAGTTATTAAAACACACTCAATTTCACAATCTATCCAAACTGATAAAAAAAAAACCTAGTTTTTATTTCTCTGATGATCTGTATAGCCCAAATTTGACTTATAACTGGTTGGGAGATTGTTATTAATGAAAATAAGTCTTAATGCAACATTGTAACAATAAAAACATGACTTTCGGGGCAACAGTGTTGAAACAATGTACAGTAAATTAGAGTTTTCATGTCAAAACACTATACTGTAGTTCCTAGTAATTATGACTTGCCTTTCTTGTTGATTTTGTTACCTTCTGGGATTTTTTGTTTTCCGTTTCCTAGGATCTGGGTCTGTTATTGGTATCCTACCCAAGTACTGATCATCCAGTTATATGGCATTTTAGTGAATGCTCTGGAAGTTTTAAAATCCCATTTTGTACTTGCAATCCCATTGATAGAAATCATCTAGAAACTGTTAGCATGGCTTGTGAAAGAAATTATAGAAACCATAAACCTTAAAAATGATCCAGGTTCGGATAATGGGATCATAGGATGAGATATGTTTTATTAATACAACTGTGGAACACTTAAGGTTATTGAGGAGACAAATGTCTTCACATTCTGACACGTACGTGAGGAATAATAAAAAAAATTAGCAAACTTTTTTTTTATCTTTGGCAATAAACTTGAAAATGCTTGTGTGTTTGTGATAGATGAAATGTGCTCTGGGCTAAAAGGCAGGTGCCCTACAGTGGAGCTTTAAGTTTTCTAAGTATGATAATTCTGTTCAGCAGTTCAGAAATCAGAATAATCAAATCATTGCACATTCAAGGGAATAGAAGAGTGACCAATCTTGTGTTTTTCTGTAAATTCAAGCTTTCCACTGTTACCAATGTAAGTAATAACAACATTGCCCAATTACAATCTCAGAATCTGACAAAACACGTGGAGCTATTATATTTGCATCAGAAGATCTAGGCGTCACTGATCAAAGAGAAGTTGAAAAAAGATAGGATATTTCGGTGAGACAGTGATCTGAAACAGCCTTCAAATCAATTATGAAATACAGAAAAAAGAGAGGCTTTGAATAGCTGTCACATTCATCAAATTAAAATATTGTTCAAAATCTGAGTAACTTTAAGCAATTCATTCATGGGGCCCAAAGAATATTTCTGAGTCAGACTATTTTTGCAAAAAAGAGTAGTAAATAGTAGTAAAATTCTGACAGCAATAATGGGAACACTTTGGAACCTATAATAATGCTTGGAAGCTATTATTTTTGCCAAGGTGTTATGGAGTACTGATAAGAATTTTGCATTTCTGTATTCATTTTTTAAAAATATGCATAAACTCTCAGATTCATAGAAATGTCATGTTTAACTTTGTACCATGTCAACTTGCATTCCCAAAGGCATAGATTGAAATACAAAAACTTGCATACAATAGTACGCAAGTGGTTCCAAGATGCCAAATCTGAGATATAACTCCAGGCCTACTTGGAAAAAAAAGTAAATCACTTTTCAGTTAGATTTTATGCCCTTTGGTTATCATGCAATATTTCAAATATTTTTAAATAGCTTGAAATGCCATATTTGAATGGCTTGAATTACAATTTTGTCTTGTGGGAGTATGAAGAAGAAAAATGACTCTAAAGTTCCATTTAAGATTGACTAGAATATTGATAGTTTTCTTAAATAGTTATGTGTCACTTCAAGGAAAAACTGCTAAGGAATTTTTATAAAATAGTATGGTTTAGTTGCACAATTTAAAAAAAAAACTGGGTTAGTGGCAAACAGTTCAAGAGACAATACATCCCATTAAGCAAATCAGAAATGTGCGTACAGTTAAGCTTGACACTAGGAGGCATACATGTGCTACAGTGTCTTGATATCAAATTATGCTATGTGTGATACCATCGAGTTAAAGAAGTGGTAAAATTAATACTGTTCCATGTGTATTAGTCAAAACTATTAATGATCTTACAAATAAAACTGCAGGCATAGACATTGTGCACATAATTGATCTGAAATATCAGTTTTCCATTTCCTCTCAATGAAAATAGAATTATCTGAATGTTAGAGGGGTTTGCTTTCTGAAGTGATAAAAATTTAGGGGGATTTTTCATTCTGCCTTATTCTACTCCACTCAAATAATTGCAATCCTGTTATCCTAGATGGGGTCTTGGCCCAAGGTCATTTAATGAGTTTCCATGATGGAAGGTGAATTTGAACCTAGTTTTCCAGATGTCAGTTCAGCATTTCATATTTGCAAACATCTGGTAGCATCTCTGAAGAGACCAGGGATCTTTTGGCATGCAATGAACATGGTCACAGACAGATGCAAACAAGGTCTACCTACCTGCCTGTCAACCTCCACAAGAATTCTTAATACTGTTTCCAGCCTGTTACAACATTGTAATATGGGAAGTGATGAAACAGAATTTTACATTGGCCCAATATTACCCAAGAAATGCAGGATGGAGCATACCCCAAGTTAGCCACGACATCGAAACTTGTTTGTTGTTTCTGCTGACCTTGATGATTTTTAATGGTTTCTAATTTTAATGATGGGAAGCCAAAACACAAAAAAGTTACAAGGGGCAGACAATGGGCGCAGAAAGAAAAGGCATATAAATTCAAGAAAACAGTAAATGGTAAAATAGAATTAAGAGTGAGCATGTACAAAAAGAAAATGAGTCAAAGCTTTTTAAATTATATTTCCCAAAAGGTTATTAAAAACTAGTAACCAAAGGCTTTCAAATATATGCCATATTAATGCAGCCCCTTGGATTAATAAAGATAAGGTCTGTAAGGAAATTTGGATAAGTGTACCCAATTCTGTTTGCAGGCAGTTTGGGTATGTATATTTTTAAACGTAGGAGTTTTCCTTAAAAACAAGTAATGTTCTTGTGGCTTCCTTTCCTATATATACAGTATATAAAAAAAGCAAATACACAGATGCCTCCATCCATATTTAAGTAACAATGTATTATCTTTGATTTCTTCCCTTTCCTTTTCTCCCTGTAGTTAGCCTTGTCACAACAAAGCAAAAATACAGCCCTTTACTTTACAGAAACTCACAATCAAACTCCAGTAATCTCATGTCTTTATTTCTGGGCTTTTTCTGTGAACATCTGTTGAACCCAGCAATATAGTTGTCCTGGATTCTACTGCTAAAATAAGTATCTTACTTGGAGCATGTGATTTCTATTTTATACACTATACTGACATATTCTCAAGATTTCTTCATTCTAAAAAAATTCTCTGAATTATGCACTCCATTACAGTACTATGATCCACATTTCTCTTGTAGCAGTTTTTCTGCCTACCTACCACTTATTTCTAGAACCTTTAGTTATTGGAAATTGCATTTTTCTTTGAAAATCTGTTAAGAGCCTATTTTTTCCATGAAGAGTTTTGCTGGTTAATCTTTATTTTCTATGTAGTGCAGAGCAAATGAATGACTCATGTTCTTCAGTTACTGTAGATCTTTATTGAAAGATATTTTTGCAGTAATGAGCCAACTAGATGGCAGAAATGATTTTGAGGAGAAGGATATTTTCCTATTTCAATCATGGGCTATTGTTACAACTATTAGAACAGATGTTGGCAAAGGGTAGTTCCACAGGTTCTGTTTCCAAAAACCCTTCTCAAAATATTTCATACGCTTGGAATAGGAGGAAAGCTTTAGACATTGAATTAATAATTGGAAAGAAAGAAGAGGTTTATACTCTGGTTCTGAGCTGGTTTAGGTTGTGAAATGACCAGATAATTCACCCAGATTAAGTACTACTGATATGACCTTATTATGCATGTCCTCTAGATGGCTGCTCAGCTATGGCATTTTCAATCTAATTAGTTTTTCCGAATAAGCTATCAGTGTATAAAATGGGCCCATTTTCAAGGGAAGAAGAGTGAGAGTGATGAAACAAGTAGGGAAATTTTAAGGCCTGGAGATTCTTACATCAGCACTCTGAAATGTAATTTTATCCTACTGATGTACATATAGTTTTGTTTCTGAGGACTTTCTTTTGATGTTCAGGCAAAATAAGTACATTTCTTATTTATAGAACTAGGAACATTGTCTATTACATCAGCAATGGGATTTTTTTTAGCACCAAAAGTAGTAATGATGAGCATTCTGCAGTTGTAGATTTCTGAACAATAATCAGTGACTAAAAAGTCTTTTTGCCCTGAAATAACTTATGTATAATACCGCTGTGTGTATGCTGTGATTTATTAACAAGCCTGAAATAACTTTGCTGTTAGTGTGTAATAGAAATTGAAGTGAGTGTTAGATTTTGAATCCTATATAGTGGATGCTTTCTAGCTCCTATGAATGACATCCAAGTAATCGGCAAGCATTGGGCTTGTTTTTATCATATTAGGCATTTCTCATAATTACAACACACACACAAACGCGGAAGGTTTCCCCTGTTGGGTTCAGGCATCCCTGCCCCCGAATTGTTGCGGCATCCAGAAGGGAAGCCAAGATGCCACCCTGCCGCTGTCAACGACAGCTCCAAAGTGGCCTTTCTCCAGCCACAAGCGGGCCGGAGGGGCCTCCTGAGTTCCAGGAGTGAGAACGGCTCGGCTTTGTTCTTTGGCGCTGTTGCGACCGGGAACCGCTGCAGGCTTCCGAGGGGACGAGAGAGGAGAGAGGAGAGCGAGCCACGAGCCTCCGCCTCCGTCCCCAAAGACGGGCAGGCGAGGACGAAACGGCCGGGCTTTCCTCGGCCAGCCTCTTCGCCAGGCGCCGCCCCGCCTTTCCTTCGCCCCTCCCTCCCCCCTCCCCCCTCCCCGAAAACCTGGTGTCGCTGAAATGAAGAAGCCGCTTTCAAAAGCCACGGGCGGGGGACGCACGGCGCTTCCTCCAGCGGTTCTGAGGAAAGACCGGCGGCGGGACCAGAAGCCGCGCGGCTAAACCTGGCCGCCGTTCGGCAGACGGCGAAGTCTTTCCGGCGCGTCCCGGGAAATCCCGCTCGTCCGTGCGCCGCTTCCCTCGCGCGCGCCTTCTTTTCACTCCTTTCGGAAGTTTTTGGCGGCGGCGGCGGCGGCGGCAGCGGCAGCGGCGGGAGGATGCTGGAGAGCGGCGGGAAGCCGGTGAAGGAGGGCGTGCTGGAGAAACGCAGCGACGGCTTGCTGCAGCTCTGGAAGAAGAAGCGTTGCATCCTCACCGAGGAAGGGCTTCTGCTTATCCCGCCCAAGCAGGAGCCGGCGGTGGCGGCGGTGGCGGCGGCGGCTTCTCCTCCTGCCGGCGGGGAGCCGGCGGTGGCCGCCGTCAGAATCAAGCAGTTGCCCTTCTCCAGCATGAAGACGGTGGACTGCGTGGAGCGGAAGGGCAAGTACATGTATTTCACGGTGGTGATGGCCGAGGGGAAGGAGATCGACTTTCGGTGCCCGCAGGACCAAGGCTGGAACGCCGAGATCACGCTGCAACTAGTGCAGTACAAAAACCGGCAGGCCATCCTGGCGGTCAAGTCGACCCGGCAGAAGCAGCAGCACCTCGTTCAGCAGCTCGGGCCCCGCCTCCGAAGCGCCTCCAACTCCGCCTAGACGGGCCACCCCGGCAGGTACTCGCTTCGCCCGCTTCCCGTCTTGTGCCCGCAGTCGCCGGACGTGTGTGTGTGTGTGTGTGTGTGTGTGTGTGTGTTTGTGTTTCTCTCTCCCCCGCCTCTCCCCCTTAGAGCTCTCCCCGCGTCCGAGGGGAGCTTCTCACACAACAAACAGCTTGAACCCACATCTGCTGGGAAATTGGATAACTATCTTTTGCAGATTCTTGTGTTTAAAATTAAACGGAGTAATTCAGTTCTTAATCGGCTTCTTGTGCTCCTCTTGCGGTGTACAGGTTGTCCTTGACTTATGACCAGTTGTTTAAATGACCGGTCAAACTTATGCCAAACTACCTAAAAGCCTAGTCCCGTTAGTTTCCCCACCCACCCCACATAGTCACATAATGGCATTTTGGGTGCTTGGCAACTGGCCCACATTTATGGCCATTTGCTATGTCCTGTGGTCAAATGACCATGGTTTATGATGTTCTTGCTGAAAAATGGTATTTACTTCCAGTTTTTGGCAAAGATGTTCCATAGCAAACAATGGATTCACTTAACAACCACAGTGTTTGCTTTACAACCAAGGTGTACTGTTAACCGCTTCAAAAAAGGCAGTAAAATCAAGTCAGTCAGAGGGTGAACCAATTTATAACTATTATGACTTAGGACCGTGAGGGGCAGGCTCCGTTACAGTCTGTGAGTAGTATGAATCCTTTTGAATTCAGGTTCTGGGGTAAAGAAAGAGAGGGGCCGAGTTATTTGTGAATCTTTTTTCCCACCCCCACCCCCTGCTTCATACAATACCAAATCTTTACTTAGAATGTTTTTCACCTACAAATAATTTCCCCAAAACCTTACAGCTGAAAAATCAGTAGAAAGAATTAGAGGTTAATTAATTCAGTACATTTTTTACATGAATGGTCTCTCATCAGGGAAGGCAACCTGTTCATGTAAAGCAGCAATTATGAATATGTTCTCTGTAAAGGCATAATTAGAGTTTTCTGGTGACTGGCATGTAATCATCCATGACTTCTCAGCAATGAGACCTAAACCAGTTGGTGATTGTGTGCTTTACAGTGTGTAATAGGGATGTGTTGAGAGCAGTGAGAGTCTTAACTAAAGTTTAAAACTACTTATGCAATTTGTTGCAAGATGTTTGCTAACATTATGCTCTTTTGCAAAAATATTATGAGGGAGAACTTTTCCATTTCATCAGCAGTATTGGATTTTTTAAAAAACAAGCAGTAGGTTTGTTTGTAATTTGCACGCACAAGAATGCTACTATGTTACTCAGATCATATTTTGTGTGTGTTGTTATAGATCAAATTCAAGAGGTGCTTCTGGAAGTAAGAGGAACAGTGATCAAAGGCTGGCAAAGTAAAGGAGGACAAGTACAAGACCATCAGTTCAGCCCCTGGATTTTGTCCAGTTTTGACACCATCTGTGGTTGCTTTCGAGAAGTACTTCAGCTGTTCTGGGTTTGGGCTACTGCTTAAGCTTAGGAAAGGCATATTTGACCTCAAAGGACATATGTCGCACTGTCATTTTAAAAATTCCACTATGTTTTATTTGTATGTATATTTATTAGTGGGGATTTTAAGTTTTCAGGTTACTTCTGAATGTAGATCATCCAAGAGACAATGAAGTGTGGAAAATCCTTGCTTTGGTGAATTGTATAAACTGTTGTAGAGAGGGTGGAAGAAACTGAAGCAAGAAGAAAACAGAAAGATGAAGAATTTACCAGGATACAAACTTTTCATATAGCTTTTACATACCGCTTTGCAACAGTTTTCATTTCAAAAAGTGGAAGGCTGTTATGAAATGAATGTATGAAATGTATCTTGCTATATTGAACTATTGTACCAATATTGTAAATAATGAGAATACCCGCTCCAAAGAAAGCAGTGGCTTTGAATTAAAATTATGGATGGTTTTGTTTATTCAACAGTCATTTGACTTGTGGTATTATACACTGTATTCAGTAGTAATCAGTTATACCAGTTTTCATATCCTTACTTCACAAGCAGAAAATCTTAGTTGACTGACTTACCAGAAGAATAATTATAAAAAAGTTATGTTCTTTTTTATATGAGATTTTGTTTTGGTTTTTTTTTGTTTTTGCTTTGATTTATATGCCACCCTTCTCCGGAGACTCAGGGCGGCTTACAATGCGTTAAGCAATAGCCTTCATA
>JANHZT010003181.1:37595-50513 GCA_032468215.1 Stegonotus admiraltiensis
TGGAGTGGGGTGGGAATGGAGATTTTACAGTATCCTTCCCTTGCCACGCCCACCAAGCCATGCCATGCCCACCAAGCTACGCCCACAGAACCGGTAGTAAAAAAAATTGAAACCCACCACTGGGGGGTATCCTAGTAAAGAAAGTAGGTTATATTAATTTATGAGTGTGATTTTTCTCCAGTATTCAATCTAATGTTAGCAGTCTTTCCAATTCTCTGCACAGAGACTTGTCATCTCTGTCCAAAATGTATTACTTCGGAGTTGATTTGTTTTCTAGATTCCAAAGAACTTCATATGCACTGAAAGAAAACCTCAACTTAAGCGGACCAATATTATCATCCTTGCAAATGGAAAATTATGGATGACATTTAAACGGGATTCTTGCAATCTCATCTCAGCATTTTTAAGTATACTTTACTTAGCGCTTTATTACTCTGCATATTGTAGAGATTATGTTGCTTCTTCTTCTTGTTCTGGCAGTGATAACTATAATTGATCATAGAGATCCAAAAAGCTAAATAAATCTAGTAGCACCATTTCCAACTAATAAATTGTATTAAGTGACGTTAGCTTTTGTGAGCTCATTTAGATGCATTCAGTGACATGTGTGCTATGGCTAATGAAAGCTCGTGCCTTTTTATATAATATTGGATTTTTGGCTACTTTAAACTAACATGGTTCTCCTTCTACAACAACTTCATAGAAATCCAGTAACTTTTAGAAGATTTAGTGGCTTGTTCGCACATTTTCTTTCCAATTGCTGCTAATTTTCATTTCTTAAATTGTTTGGTTCACTGTTGTCACCTAGGCTGCTTTCTACTATCACTAGTATTTGTACCAATGGCCTAGTGGTGAAAATACTCGCCTCCCACTTGGAAGGTTGAGAGTTCAATCCTAGATAACTCCAAAGGGCATCCAGCCAGTAAACATTCAGTTCCTTCCAGTTGCCCCGACTCTACCCCGAATTAAGGGATTACAGGGTCATAAAAAGGGAATTTTTATTTTGGTCCAAAGCTTGTATTGTGTGGTGGATACTTAAATCAGCTCAGTCTCTTGTTCTTGACAGCTCAACTGAATGATACAAAAAAACTAAAGACTAGCTTGTCCATAAGCAGGCTGACACTAAGGAAAACGTGGTGTGATGGGAGAAGCTAAGAAAGGAAAGATTAAGTTTAAAACGGGTTGGATTTGATTAGGGGCTTCAAAGAACTAAAATCCAGAATTTTTTCCCCAATAAATTCCGATGGAGAGGCAGATGGCAAAGATCTTGTCAGCTCTTCCATTCTAGGTTCCCCCTTTCTGGCTCTCCTGGTCATGTGATCCAAAGTGGACCTGTTATTAAGCGGTTGGAAAGAATTCCAGAAGCTACTCTCTGCATATTTTCCCTACCTTGCTTAATCTGGGATTTCTGGTGCCGCCTGAATTGTTTGTGAGGCCGCAATAGACATTTGAGTTTGAAAGCCGTATTACAAGGGCTGCCTGTGTATTTAACTTAAAAATCTCCCGCAGCCATCCTTAGTTTATCTTTTGGGATGACTTCTAAGTTAAATCCTTTTATTGTGGGTTTTAAAAAGCTGCAAAATAATTCTGATAAAGCACAGATGAAAGAGAATAATGTATTCACAATAATGCTTTGTTCTGTAGTTCAGACTTGTCTAGAGACTACCTTCAAAAAAACCTCAGAACCTGAAATCTATTAAAGTTGAAATGCATTAATTACATTTTGCTTCTAAATCTTTGTTCCAGTGTCATTGGTAACCATTATGCCATCAACCAGTTAATATATTTCTTAATGCACATTTATTGCATTAAGCAGGTTTCTGCATTCTGCTGTACAATCTCATATTTTTGGATGCTAAAAATTAGGAGAGAGAATGCGGCATCACAAGAACCCATGTATAAAGACTGAAAATTCAGACTTGAGATCTCTCAAGATTTATTATTTTGATTTATTTAGGTGTACTGCAGGAGTGGGTTCTACTTACCTTTACTACCGGTTCACTGCTCGCTTCACTCACACACGCATACTTTTCTACGCAGAAGCATTCGGATGATGTCGGGGTCGGTGAGCGGAGCCTCCCGCCAGTTTTACTACTGGTTCTATAGAACCAGTGTGAACCAGGGGCAACCCACTGGTGTACTGGGAAAACAATGTAGATATCTTGTAAGCACATTGGTGCTTTGGTAGGGTATTGCCAAATCTTGCAGGTTAGCCATAATTTGCCCAATTGCGGTTTGCCGAATCAAAACATTTGATTGACTAAGCCAAATTCAAATAAATAATTCTGATGTGACATTGAACTTAGCACATGATTCTCCCATCATATCCAGGCACATTCTTTAATTGAAATTTTTACTTGCGTATTGTATGTACTACTCTTGAGTAATACTCTTAGCAAAGTGGTTAAAAGTCTTTTTTGTTTATTTTACTTCTGTGCATAAAGCAGATTCTTGCTAGATTGTATAATGCAATACATCATCTTACAATGATGCTCTCTTCAGTCGGGCACAAATGTTCTCCAAAATAGATGGCTTTTGTGAAGATGTGAAGTTTAAAACGTTAAGTGTTTCACTACATTTAGACTCAAAAGCTTTTAAACGTTACTTGTGCATGCTTACACACCTGTTTTCATCTGATTTCACATTAAAATGAGATAAGATATATTGACATATTGTTATCAGCTCAGTCCTGTATGACTGAGTCCTGTATGACAACATCCAAGAAATGATGTTGGGTGACCCTTATTTGGCTTTCAGTTCCCTAATAGTATTCTGTTCTTTTACAATTTTTTCATACAATGTGATGTGAGTTTAGTTTGGATCTGGTAGTTATAAGAATACGTTTGAATTATTTTGAATAGACTTTGGCCAGGAGTTCATTTATATTCACCTTGGAGCTTGGAGACTGTGTGTGGAACTATCACAAGTTAATCTTTATTCACACATTTTACTTGTTTCAAAAAGAAAGTTCTCTAACACAATGGTAAAGGTAAAGGTAAAGGTAAAGGTTTCCCTTGCACATATGTGCTAGTCGTTCCCGACTCGAGGGGCCAGTCTTCCTCTCCTCTTCGTTTCAAAGCCGAAGAGCCAGCACTGTCCAAAGACGTCTCCGTGGTCATGTGGGCGGCATAACTAAATGCCAAAGGCGCACGGAACGCTGTTGCCTTCCCACCAAAGGTGGTCCCTATTTTTTTATGTGCAATTTTTTTACATGTTTTCGAACTGCTAGGTTGGCAGAAGCTGGGACAAGTAATGGGAGCTCACCCCGTTACGCGGCACTAGGGATTTGAACCGCTGAACTGTCGACCTTTTGATATACAAGCTCAGCATCTTAGCGACTGAGCCAGGGCATCCCCAACACAATGGTAAAGTTTATTAAGAGACATTGCCAAGAAACACCAGATTAAACCACTAATGTTTACAAAAATAATAGACTATGAAGAGATAAAATAAAGAATGCATAAATATCTGTATTTGCATATGTTATTAAAAGCATTGTTTAATCAAGCCATAGTGCATAGGTTTTACAAACTGCAGTGGTTTATATAACATGCTGAGCGAAAAAGAAACACTATAGCATGTGTGACATACTAAATCACAAATTAGTTAATTGTATTTTAGCCTAGCGTCAAGAGAATGCAATGTTGGCTAATATGTTGTATGAATGCAGATAGTCATGTCAATGGTATAAGCTATCATTAAGGTTATCCAGGTTTGGTAAAGTTTGACAGTACCGTCAGTGACTTTTCCTGACACATGATTGTGAACTGCGAGATTAGTTTGTGTTGGTTCAGCTAAATAATTTATAGCATAGTGTATTTTTATCCATTTCAAACTCTGACCTGGAAGTGACAGTAGGTTTTAAAAGTATTTTCTACTTGGTTATAAAAGATTTGCATGAGCTTTCTAAATATGAGCTTAAAGACATTTGTTCATTTTTTGGCCTTCTGCGGTGTTTACAAGTCAAAAATCTTAGACATCGATTTGTCAAACCAACTTGCCATGGTTTACTCATGGAAAGTTTGTACCTGCCCAGATATGGAAAAAAGAGGAAAAACATTTTGTACCGGAAGAGACGTTGTTGATTGCTGATTTCATTTCGCTCCAGGGAAAAAAAATTCTCTCTTTACCATAAAGTATTTTAGGAACATTCAGCTGAGTTAGGCATACTTAATCACCTGTATGAGAAATCTAAAGTATGGGCCATTTCACGTTGCATGTTGGTTTTGCTTAGCAGATTGTCAAAATTCGGATAAGGGCCAGATCAGGGGTGAAATCCAGCAGGTTTTGACAGGTTCTGGAGAACCGGTAGCAGAAATTTTGAGCAGTTCAGAGAACCGGCAAAAACCAACTCTGCCTGGCCCCAGAGTGGGATTGAAATGCAGGTTTTGCAATATCCTTCCCCCAGGAGTGGGGTGGGAATAGGGATTTTGCAGTATCGTTCCCCTGGAGTGGGGTGGGAATGGAGATTTTGCAGTATCCTTCCCCTATCATGCCTACCAAGCCACACCACGCCCACCAAGCCACATCACATCACACCACGCCCACCAAGCCACGCCCACAGAACCAATAGTAAAAAAATTTGGATTTCACCACTGGGCCAAACAAGGTTTGAGAAAGTTTTTTTTTTACAGTATATGTATGTGTGTGGATTTACATACATGGCTTACCTTGGCTTACTTAGTATAGCCATGGTCCAGCATGTCATGTGAAAATTGGTGGCTTTTTCCCCTGCAGCATAATTTCTGTGATTCTAATGTTGTTTTTACCTTAGGCCTTTTCCAGCTTGGTGGAGTGGGGCAATCCGTGAGTGGCAGGTGAATGTACGCGCGCGTACCCTCCACTCACATAAATGGAGCTTCCTACACAAGTGCAAGCACCCTCCACTTGTGCAAGTGGAGCTTCATGGGGGTGCATGCACCTGCCTGCTGCTCGTGTGAGTGGAGCTTCACGCGTGCGTGCTTACCCATTTCTCCTGCAGCCCGGTTTTGAACAGGGGGACCCCTGTCTTAGGCCATAACAAAGCATGGAATGAGATGAACCAAATGTGATTTCATCAAATATAATTATAAAATATATTTCCCCTTCTGTTGGCCAGATTTTTTTAAAAAAAAAACTAGCTCAATATATTAGGAAACTACACACATGCACATGTACAGATAGTCCTTGACTTATGACCACAATGGAGCCCAAACTTTCTGTCGCTAAGCAAGACATTTGTTAAGTGAATTTTGCCCCTTTTTATGAACTTTCTTGGCACATCTGTTAAGCAGATCACTGCAGTTGTTATGTTAGTAACACGATTGCTAAGTGAATCTGGCTTCCCCAGATCACATGATCCTGGGACACGGCAACAGTCATAAATACACGCCAGTTGCCAAGCATCAGAATTTTGATCACATGACCATGGGGATGCTGTAATGGTCGTAAGTGTAAAAAGCAGTCATAAATCGCTGTTTTTCAGTGCCCGTTGTAACTCTGAATGTTCACTAAATGCCCTGTTGTAAGTTGAGGACTACCTGCATCCATTTCAGATTTGCAACAAAAAACTTTCCAAAGCCTTGTTGCACCTCTCAAATGGCATTTTAAATTTATTATATGAAGATGTAATCTTTTATCCTACTATTTTCAAAAGTCTATATCTACCTTGCTTTCCCTTCCCTTTTCATATTACATCTATCAGAGTGAAGTCAAAGCTATATCTATTTAGTATCTTTCTAATTTTAAATGCCTCATAATAATGAGTTGACTATAAAATCCCCCTCTTTTATTCTTTAAAAATTTACAAGGTTGGCAAATCTGGATCCACAACTCAACTACATTCCAGTCTTAAAGGAGATATTTTCATTAACTGCGCCATCAAAAAATTTTATGTAGTTCTTTTGATGCTATAGTAAGTCCCCTCCCATCAGGCATAATAGGTGCTATTAGGATGGTTTCCCTTGGTGTTTTAGTGACTAGGAAACTTATTATGATTAGGGTTAAGGATTAAGTTTTAGATTAAAACTTCAGGTTTTGTTTTATTTTTTTTTCCTCTTTTTATTTTTATATTCTAATAAGCTGGTCCAGTAGTGGGTTTCAAATTTTTTACTACCGGTTCTGTGGGTGTGGCTTGGTGGGCGTGGCATGGCTTGGTGGGCATGGCAGAGGAAAGATACTGTAAAATCTCCATTCTCACCCCATTCCAGGGGAAGGATACTGTAAAATCTCCATTCCCTCCCCACTCCAGGGGAAGGTTACTGCAAAATCCCCATTTCCTCCTGATCAGATGAGACTTGGGAGGCAGAGAATGAATGGGGGCGGGGCCAGTCAGAATTTTTACTATCAGTTCTCCGAACTACTCAAAGTTTCCGCTACCGGTTCTCCAGAACTGGTCAGAACCTGCTGCAACCCACCTTTGAGATGGTCAGACGTTTAAGTTTGCATTAATAAAATAAATGCATAAACCTGATGAATGATAATGCAACCCTAAAAAGAAAACAGAATTCCAGTATTTCTGAAGTACTTGTGAAAGAGAGGAAAATTTGGTAGGGTAGGTGTGACTTGAATAAGTTTGAGAAAAGACATAGCTGGGAGTGCTTTTTCTCCAGCAGTTACAAGTCAAGAGCCCTGTCCTCATTTGCATGTCTTTACCTTGAAAGAGGGAAGGACAAAAGTAGAAAGAAATGATACAAGTTTCATGGAAATTCCCATTTTGCAGTCTGTTGTATTAAAGTTTTGTAAATATTTATGACTGCGGTAAATGTATTAACAATGTAGGTCTTGAGGTTGCTTCTTTGAATGGATTACCTTCATGTGTGTATATATATATATATATATACATTCATTCCTCCTGGCACTTGCTGCTCTTCCTGAATTTCTGAACTTGCATCATCGCTTCTTCTGAATGCAGTCTATGGGGATTCACAATCATCCAGGTCACGGTTGTCTCTAAGGCTTTCTTTCAAAAGGAAACTGGACTTTCTTTGTTTTTCCTTGAAGATGTTTCACTTCTCATCCAAGAAGCTTCATCGGTTGTTCAGAGAAGGAAAAACATCTTCAAGGAAAAATGAAAGAAGTCCGCTTGACTTTTTGAAAAAGCACCTTTGGGACATTCTGAATGTTGTGCTTTCAAAGGGCCTGCTTTGATTTGAAGCATCTACTTCAGCGGTGGGTTTCAGCAGGTTCTGACCAGTTCTGGAGAACTGGTAGCGGAAATTTTGAGTAATTGGGAGAACTGGTAATAAAAATTCTGACTGGCCTCGCCCCCATCTATTCTCTGCCTCCCAAGTCCCAGCTGATCGGGAGGAAATGAGGATTTTGTAGTAACCTTCCCCTGGAGTGGGGAGGGAATGGAGATTTTACAGTATCCTTCCCTTGCCATGCCCACCAAGCCACGCCCACCAAGCCACACCCACAGAACTGGTAGTAAAAAAATTTGAAACCCACCATTGATTTACTTCCTCCTCACTCTCACCCAGAAGTTCTGAATTTCAGGTGTATGGAACAGTTTGCAACGATTTAATATACAGGGCATAAATGTACACTCAGTTCTAAGTGCTCAGGCCCTATATGTCAAATGACCTGGCTTTTACCCAAAAGCAAGCACATCTGTTTCCACGTGATACTTATGACACTTCAAATTGCTCAGATTCCTTTTTTTTTAAAAAACAAATGTTCATTCTCGAGCAGTGAACAGCATTCACATTTTTAGACACACTTTCCGTGACACATTTCAAATGATGAGCTATACTCTGCCTTTATTTAGCCTCCTCCCCCATGAATGTATCTGTACAGCGAGTCCTTTGAAGCAAAATATGATTGTTGAATATTATATAACAGAAGATGTATTTCCAGTGTTTTGAGAAAAGTGTGCCATATAATTATAGGGACATACATGGAATGTATTCATTTGCATATCTGTGCATATGGCTAAGTGTTACACAGAAGGGAGGAATTTTGCACAAGAGATGCTGCTGTTAGACAGTACAGCAAGTTTTGTTCTGTCCAACCAGTGGCTTTTATAGCTTGCCATGAAATTTTTGAATTCAACATAGCCTTTTGTAATGTTTCTGTAATGATGTGTATACAGTATTTGCATTGATTGTTGTATATTTTTTATCCATTTCCTTGTCTTCTCTGGCCAAACCTCCCTCACCCCACTATCTTTCAGAACACCTGAGTGACTTAAATTCAGGTGGAATCTGTTGCACCTTTTCTGTCTAAGGAATTTTATTCAAAGCCATAAGCTTTCATGAACTTCACCAGATGTATGGGCTGAATAAACTGATGTGTATTTGAATTGGGATAAGGTGGAAGAAAAGGAAGCAGGTTAGATATGCAGATGTGAAACAGATTACAAGTACTTTATCAAATTAGCAATGTGTTAAAAACCCGTTCTGTTTGTTGAGTTCTTTTGATGTGTGTGAGTTCTTTCATTCTGTCAATGCTGTTCAAGTTTCATTTTTACCAAAATGGCCAATTTGAAATCTGCAGTACAGAGGCCAGGGAGATTGAAATGTTATACTACTACTTTGCACCTGTTCTGAGGTCTATTGTAAAATTAATTCTGAGTCCATTAATTCTTTGGTGCAAAGTTTGTCCCATATATCCTATGTAGAATCTAGAATGACATTGCTGGCAAATGATGGCATTCATCACATTGGAAGAACAATATGTGAAGGGACCTCAGATTTTCTCAAGAAAATTCGTAAAATTTTCAAGAATTTTATGCAAGAAAGATTGTAAAATGGGACAAAATTTATTTAACAAATGTTTCACTTAGCAACAGAAATTTGGGCTCAATTGTGGCCATACTTTGAGGACTACTTGTACTAAATATACCCTTCTTTATAGTGTCCCAAGATTCTTTGTTGGTTCTGTTAAATTATGGGTCCCTATTGTACCAAGCTCACTCTTGCTCTGTATCTACACTGTTAGAAGTAATTGCAGAGTTCTAATAATGCAGAAGCCTACATGGAAATTTCAGCATTCCAGTTGTAAGGAACATAAAAGGAGGAAGCACAATAGGAAAAAAAATTATCTACTGGAAATGTTAGAAAGCTAGCACTAGGTGTAAGATTCAGATTGCATGGCCTGTTAGAAATTGCATAGCATCTTGAAATTTTTGAAGCTGTTATGTTTGTGGTTCGGTTTTATTCTGTGTCGAAGTTCTTTATGCTGTATTTGGATATTATTTTTCTTATCTGTTGGTATGAACTAAGAATTGGTGGTGACGAAATGAAAGGAATAGATACTGTAATTTTGTTTCCTTAGACTGAAGGATAAAAGACAAAAAGCATGTTGAAAAATAATAGGGTGGAAGAAAATGACCAGTTTACACAAAATCATAAAAGAAAATGGATACTCCTAAGGCAATACAGAAGCATTGGTCTTTCCAGCAGTTATCTTGTCACTGATACTATAGTCACTGATACTATAATATATAGCTTGACAGTTGAATTACTAAAAGAGTACCAGAAAAAATAAGGAGCCTTTACTCCTTAAGGATTTGTGGATGGTCTCTGAAAGTTCCATGGAATTGAGAACTGAATCAATACACAACAAAATAAAGACTTAACTATTCTCTTGAGTGATGATATAGATCATATCATGGCAAATGATTTTGCTTCCTTGTACTGTCCACTGTGAGAACGATGGCTGGCTTAAATGAGCCAGGAGTTCAGTCCAGCAGGGAAGATTTTATATTCTCAGTAAATCTGTACAGTGATCCAGATTCAAAGAAGTTATTTAAAAAATGTAGCACCTATAGAAATCTCTCAAAGAATCTATGATTCTTCTTGGGGTCATACACCATTCTAGAAAAGATACTTTTGATTTAACAAGATAATAAAGGCACACTTGGGTGCCCTTTGCATCATCCTTTTTTCTTTGAATCCAAATTGCTGTTCAGACATACTGATCAGGAAGAAGAAACTCAATATATTATGTGTGTGCTTGGAAACAGCTAAATAACTAAAAGAATGATTATGCCCTTTAAGGCTGAGGGAAGCAGGGGAAGACAGTGGATAAAATGAATGGGTGGGATCAAAGAGATTGCTAGAATATCACTAAAAAGAGTTACAAGTTAATAGTAGAAACAGATCAATATGCACCTGTCCATGTAGTTATCATAAATCCAACAATGGCATTTATGTGTTCTTTCATTGTTTATAGCGAGGTTGCATTTATTTATTGCTTATTTATACAAAAGAACTGAGCAGAATGAGTCCCACCATAATAATTCAGATATTCTCTGAAATGAAACTAAATATACTTGCTGTTGGATGTCTAGCAATTTGGTTGGAGTTAACTTGGCTAAAGTTCCATCTTGGTGCCCCTATTTGGTGCCCCTATAGAGAAAGATCTTAATTCTCAGCAACCAGTTACCTGAGATACTGGTGACATGGTCTGTGTTTTAAAAACCATTATGTCAGGAGCTGTTTTAGAATAACAGAGACATTACTACCTGTGATTTACAGGACACTGAACAGAATGAGTTGTTGTCACTTAACTTCCCATACTCATGCTAGTACCAGAACAATAATAACACAAGATTTATGTGTAGCTGACACATGAGTCTGAAGGCTTGTTCTTCTGACTACTTCGCCACGTGGTGGATATTAGAAAAAGACAAATAGTGTGTGTAATTGGCAGCATTGTCTTAGTTGGTGGCTGGGCAGCTGCCCAGCCATACGTCCTTCACAGAGGTAAGCTTAATAGCTAAACTTTTATTATTTGGGCATCCAGTGGTGGAGATTTTATTTTCCTGGATTGTGGCTTCAGCGACGGCATGAGTTTCGGGCTGATGGTACAGGTAGGGGATTTGATGCTGATGTTCGTCTATGACATATTGTTCCATAAATGCTTTGTTTTAAGCTGCTACATTTCAAATTCTCGCAAACATATTACAGTGGAAAGGCAGGTCCTAATTTATTTTAAATCAGTAAATGTTAAATTAGTCTGGGGAAGAACATTTAGTATAGTAAAGAAAAATAGGAGGATTAAACAGGTTTGAACCAGTTGCCTTCTCTTTTCTGTCTGTCTTGTCAAGTTTTATATTCTGATTAAATGAAGTCAGTCTAAACTCAACATTCCTTGCTGCCAAATGTAGTCAAAAGGTTCCAGGTTCCTATATGAAAGCCTAAATAAACAGCTATAAATTTAACTGACAGGATGTATGCTTGCCAAAGTTAAATTAGGTGTGTCTTGATTCCAGGTAGAGTGAATATTATCAGGCATGTACTTGGCAGATTGCTTTGCTATTCGAGTTGCCTTGTTGAAGAGGTTGTCACTTTTAAATATTGTTGA
The DNA here is from genome assembly GCA_032468215.1 of Stegonotus admiraltiensis. Classification (NCBI taxonomy): domain Eukaryota; kingdom Metazoa; phylum Chordata; class Lepidosauria; order Squamata; family Colubridae; genus Stegonotus; species Stegonotus admiraltiensis. The sequence continues at coordinate 48,885 of JANHZT010003181.1, forward strand.
GATGCTGCTGTGATTGCCCATAACATAAAAATGGATGTTACATAGAATAATCTCAAAACTGAAAATATTTAATCCACTTAATAGTAATAGTGTGTTTCTTTAATCGCATCCCGTCACTCAACAGACCTCTTGGCCTCATCTTTTTGCTCTTCTGGCCAAATACTTTTACAAGCAGTCAGCACCACTAAACTAAGCTGAAAACGTGTTTATATGTCTTTTAAATAGTCACAGACTAGATTTTCAAGCTTTCTGCAGTCCTGGGCATGTGCTCTTTCCTTCTGAACAAACAGTATGCTCCAACAGAAGAATCTAGAATGAGTTGTTTAGAATATTTTTTCCCTTCGTTTTTGAGTACTCTATACGCAAACTGTTGTACACTCGTTGGGTTAACTCATTATCTCTGGGAAATTTTGTGGTAGATTCTTGGCTGAATAAAGAAAGAAGGTAATTACCTAGCTGCATCCTGAAAGTATACCTCTTTTGTCTTAGGGTATTTCTGATGAGGATTCTGGTCAGACAAAGGATCACAATGGATCTCTTTTTGATCTGTTGATATGTAGGTGGTGTGTTATACATTCCCACTGGTTTTTTTTTTTGTTGTTGTTGTTTGGAGAAAAGCCATGATAACGATAGCAGAAGTTATTCCTTCATACGTGGGCAGTGTTTTCAGCTATTAAGACAAGTAATCCAATGCACTCTGTTTTCCCACTTCTCTGTTTTCACCCCAGGGGTGAAATGCTCCCAGTTCGGATCGGATCGCCTGATCCGATGGCGGCGGGTGGATGACCTTGGAAGGATGGAAGGCTGAGTCAACCTTGAGCCTGGTGGGATCCGAACTGCCAAATTGCAGTCAGCGGGCAGTCAGTAGAAGTAGCCTGAAGTACTGCACTACAACCACTGTGTCACCGCAGCTCTATGGTCTGAAATAGACCATAAAAACATGGACCATAGAATGTAAAACTCTGAGCACCACAAATTCCCAATTTCTGAAATGAGCAGCCTAGCTGAAGGCAATGTGTATATTTCAAACTGGAATTACAAGGGTTTATGAAGAGAAGAGTTCATTTTTGGAAGTTCTGTTAGAAGCCACTGAGCAGGTTTGAAGCTTCTTCTGCATGTCAGGTGTTGCTGGTAAATAATTGAAGCTGTTACATTTATTTATCTGTAAGCTTTTAAAAATGAGATACCCTTTTCTGTTTGCTTCTGTATAGCAAAGATCTGCAGGGGGTGTGTTTATGTGTGTATATATGTTTGTTTATATTTCTTGGTGTTGGGTAAATGGTAGGGATGCTCCATGTTGTATCAACACCATACAGGAATTGGTTTATATGGGGGGAGGGGGGAATTAAAGGACAATGTGCCACAGAGATAATGAAGTTAAGAGGTTTCCATGACATTTTAGCAACTCACCTGAACATAGCCACAGCAGGTAATAAATGTTAGGGATTAAAGTCCTTTCCATTTTGCAGCAGTTATAGCAATTATCTTAATAGGTCTAACAAGAGATAAGATAAAGATAAGAATCAAAGGGTAAAAAGAGTCATGATACCATGACTGGAAGTCTGTTATTAACATCTGCTGCTTGCAATTACTGCAAGTTCGAGTCCCACCAGGCTCAAGGTCGACTCA
>JANHZT010003181.1:51653-61661 GCA_032468215.1 Stegonotus admiraltiensis
GTAAGCCGCCCTGAGTCTCCAGAGAAGGACGGCATATAAATCAAAGCAAAAAAAATAAAAAATAAAAAACATGGAAGAGATTATCAAGGAGATTTTTCTCCCATCAAAATTCAGTGCATTAATTGAGATATATTTTGGGGACATTATTCATGAACAAGTAGTAACAAATACTTATGTGAATAAGGATTAAGGCACAGAAAAACAATGGTTAGATTATGTCAACTTTTAAATTGGATTTAGTAACTGCATAGAAAATAGATGCGTCATTACAATAACTTTTCAGCAAGCTTTTCAGTAAAAAAACAAAAACAAATGGATGACATAACTGTGGTTAGTAAGGTAACCTTTCCCCTCCCTCCAGATAAAATTAATTTTACCACTCAACAGCTCCTGTTCTCCCACTTTTAGCATTTCTCTGTCAATACTACACATTTTGTTGGTTCATCAGTACTGCTAGTTTTGATTTATTAAAGCAAAATTGAACAGCATCAAGGTATTTCTGAATGTATGCAAAATCAAGGATATAATGCAGAATTTTTGCCTTTTGAGCTTTGCGAATGGTGCAGCTGCTTTGAGATTTTTTTAAAAAGGAGGGGGTGCACACTCCCACTTAATACGTATTGCGGGAAGAAATATCCATCTGGTTCAGTTCCAAGCTGGGAGAAAAATACTAGAAACATGGTGGCTGATTAGAAAGATGGTTTATTGATGAAGCAGAACCACATGGGTTTGTGGTTCTGGGCAGCTGACAAAATGGAGTTGAGGTAGAGGGGTTTAATACCTTCTTTGGCCTTTGCACTTGAGCTTCCTGTTTCTGTGCAAGAACATGTATTCTATTGGCTGTTGTCAGATTTCTATGGGATCATGTAAGGCTTATGTAGGGGTCATAGCTGGCTCTATAGGCAAAAGAGGAAATGCAAATCCTAGGTCTGTGATGGCGAACCTATGGCATGTGTGGGCACACAAGCCATCACCTGAGTTCAGCTCTGCCACGCATGTGCATGCACCTCCAGCCAGCTGGTCATCGGGTCTCTGCCATGTATGTGTGGGGGACGGGGCGTATGCGCATGTATGGGAGGGATGGGGCACATATGGAGTGGCGCATACATGCACGGGGTGGGGCGCATGCAGGGGGCCACGTGTGCATGCATGGGGAGGGGGCTTTGGGCACTTGGCCCAGAAAAGGTTAGCCATCACTGTCCTATGTTTGTCTGAGCTAATCTGGTCAGCCTTTGGTTTATTATCTGAGCTCCCAGGTGAAGTTTGGACTGCCCTGAGATGGTTCAGTGAATGGGCTTGTGTTCTGAAAGGGTGTTGGATCTTGAATGAGGGGGCTGCTTCTAATCCTACCATTCTGCTTTTGTTCAGACTTTGCTGCAGGGAGTTTCAAAATATCCTGTCTTGAATGGATTTCTGCCTGCAGTATTTGCTTTGCCTATGAATAGAGCTATCTAGATACTTGTCTTCCTCTTTCAATAAGCTCTTTATCTCTTAAGTGCTGACATCTGCTGTGGGCTTTTAAGGAAAGTGGGGGCTGCTTTCTGCCTCTAAAAAATGTTTCTCCATTTCTCCCTTTGGGGAAATATAATATTCTGGCTTTTTAATATTTCCCAAAATGTTTCATTCTTCTAGGAGGGGTAGGCGCTGACTTTCTACAATATATATAGAAGGAAAACCTGTTCTCTGCTTCCAAGTATTTACAAATTAAATATTTTGCTGTGTTTTCAGATTGCAGCTGGCAAGTTAAAGCAAATGACAGAACTTTCTATGAGCAACCCCAATTTAAGGAAACAATATTCCTTTGTATTCAGAAAAGTAAATACGCGGTAAGTAAACATCTTTATACGTAATAGTTTCCAATAGTTCTTAAGCCTCTCATCTAAAGAGAAAATCCTAATTGATTAATTGTTTTGTACAATCATGGATTCATTAGGTCCAGACTTCGCAAAAGTTACACTTTCTAGATGTATTTGAGTGCAGTTCTTACTATAGTGTATTTAGCCACTTTGTCCAGCAAGTTTTAAGGAAAACAAACAGAGAAACTGGATGACCTAATAATGTTCATTTTACTATACACATGCATTGCAGCTAGCATTTAACATCGTTGAAGAGCCTAGTGGTTGTTGCATTGGAGTTTCCATCAATCCTAAGATTGCTCTGGTCTTTTTCATTCTCAAATAAGACCTCATCTAAAGAGATATTTACCCTTTGCAGTTTTAATTACTTAATTATTTTCTAAATGCCATTAATCTTTTTTGTGCCAGAGAATTCAATTTGCATTTCAGTGGCCTTTTGGAAGCTGCACTTTCAAAAACGGTTAGAGCTAAATTGGAGGTGATTTCCTTGTATTTTAGTTTAATTAAAATTAATGAAATAACTCATAGGTTGACATGGAATTTAGCTGAGGAAGAAAAGCAATGTATCTACCAAATAATAAGACTTAACATCATGGTAAAAAGGTTCAATAGGTGGGTATATATTTGAGAAAGAAACAATAAACTCCTATCTCAAAATAATTACTCAGGGATCTGGAAAAACATACAGGTGGTTTTTTTTTAAGATGGAGAAAGTTAAAATTGTCTTGATTAAGAAGAATTCTTCCAAGGTTTAACTTTCTGTTCCAAATGCTTTCACTAAAAATGGAAAACAAGATATTAAATGAATGGCAGACACAATTCATTTGATGTGGTCTAATAAAAGTGAACCAGTAGCAGACATGGGAGCATTTCACCACTGATCTGGACCAGGGGTGAAATACTCCCGGTTCAGACTGGATTGCCTGATCCGGTAGTGATGGAGGCGGGTAGTTCAGAGAACCGGTAGCAAAAATCCCTGGCCCCCACCATGCCCAGCTGAGCCGCGCAATCATCAGAGGCTTTTTAAAAAAATTTTAAAAGCATTTTTTCTCTTCGGCCAAAAAAAAATGCTTTTAAAAGCCTCTGATGATTGCGCGGCTCAGCTAGGATCCAAGCTGCGTTGCCTGATCGGCAGAGGCTTTTTTCTTGTACATGCCTCTGACGCTCCCCGCTGAGTTGCCTGATCAGCAGAGGCTTTTAAAAGAAAAAAAGCCTCTGCCGATCGGGCAACTCAGCTGGGAGTGTCAGAGCCTTTTGAAAGCATTTTTTAACAACCTCTTCGCTGAAGAGGTTCTAGAAAAAATGGTTTTAAAAGTAAAAAAAAAAAATTGGCCACGCCCACCCAGTCACATTACCCGCCAAGCCACGCCCACAGAACCGGTAGTAACAAATTTTAGGTTTCACCTCTGATCTGGACCCTCATTTTACTGATCTCAGAAGGCTGTAAAGCTAAATCAAGCTGCATAAATTGAACAGTAGAGTTGGTGAAAATTCCTTTGTATATTTAAAAAAACTCAACACTTCCAAAAAGAGAATATTTATGAAATCCATTTATGAGAGAAACCAGGAATGAGGATTGCTTAGGCTTCCCAAAGCAGCTTTTCAATACTTGATTAAGTGGGGAAAGCCTCTCTATTTCCCTTCAGTGCTTTTTTGAAATTGGTTTTATTTTTTTATGAGGAATAATATGGAGTGGGATAAGACTCTTTGCAAAACAATAAAATCCCACAGACTGTTTCAGAGTAGTCTGGTTTGTATAATGCACTTGCCTATCAAATCACTTTGGTTAATAATGTGTTATTTAAAATACAAAATGAATTTTTATGATTTCTATATTAATGCTTTAGCTAAAGTGGTTTTGTGTTTTTGTCTTCAACAGGGGAACGCCATCAAAACCTACAAGTATAATCCAATTACTTTTTTGCCATTGAATTTGTATGAACAGTTTAAAAGAATTGCCAATTTCTATTTCCTTATTCTACTTATTTTACAGGTATAATAAATGTTGACATTTATTAGGGAGTAAACCCCCTTTATAGTCAATTTTAGAGCTGCAGATTGACTCAGTATACCCTGTTTCCCTGAAAATAAGACCTCCCATAAGCCCAATCGGGCTTTTAAGCACATGAGTTAAAATAAGTCCCTCCCCCGAAAATAAGCTCTCCCCAAAAATAAGCCCTCCCTGAAAACACTTAACCGCATGCGCAGCCTGTCCCCACTATTTCCTCTTGTTAGGGTTAAGGAGACAGAGCTGGAAATCAGGTAAGATGGCAAGAGGAGCCCGGTCTTGCTCCACACACCCCAAAATAAGACCTCCTTGAAAATATGGCCAACAGCTTATTTCGGGGTTCAAAAAAATATAAGACAGGGTCTTATTTTCGGGGCAACACAGTATATCTACCACCGGTGTAAAATGGTTGACAATCTGGGAGATTAAACTATAGGCCCGTGATGGCGAACCTATGGCACATGTGCCACAGGTGGCATGCGGAGCCATATCAGTGGGCACGCGAGCTTTGCCCTAGCTCAGCTCCGGTGCACATGCGCATGCCGGCCAGCTGATTTTCAGGCCTTCCGAGCCCACCGGAAGTTGGAAAACAGGCTGTTTTCGACCTCTGGAGGGCCTCAGGGGGGGTGGGGAAGGCTGTTTTCACCCTTCCCGGGCTCCAAGAAAGCCTCTGGAGCCTGGGGAGGGTGAAAAATGGGCCTACGTGGCAAAAGCGGGGGAAGCGCACGGGGTGTGTGTCACGTGCACATGTGGGGGGGCATTGAATTATGGGTGTGGGCACATGTATGCGTGACACCACCACCCCCGTGCTCCCCTCGCTTTCGGCACACAACGGCAAAAAGGTTAGCCATCACTGCTATAGGCTCTTGATTTTATATACGTACTTTGTGGTTTTAATCGCATGAGGGAAGTTCTTGACTGATTTTCAGAAAACAAATTACAAGTTTGTTGAGCCGTGATATAACAAAATATATGAGCAGTCTGCTCATATATGTGTGATGCTTTACACAATTCAATCTACGTTGTATTGGTGTAGCAACATTTGAACATGAGCTGTTCCAAATTTCCTTGTTCAGCTTACTGTAATGTGGAGCCTACAGACAGATATCTTAGCCCCAGAGGGCATGTGCAATAATGGAGCATTTTTGTATTTAATACCAAAAATCAGTACTTCCTTCTAGGGAACGGGGTTTTCTTGCTTCACCACTGTTAACCTTTAACATTCTCCTTTTGGTAGAGTTCCTACCGCTACTTACTAGCTCTAGTATTTACCACAGCTCATATAAAGATGACTGTTTTAAGCTTTTCAGATAGGACAGACTAGAACAATGTTTCTCAACCTTGGAAGCTTGAAGATGGGTGGACTTCAATTCTCAGAATCCCCCAGCCAGCACTGCTGGCTGGGGGATTCTGGGAGTTGAAATCCACCCATCTTCAAGCTACCAAGGTCGAGAAACACTGGACTAGAACAATACCATGCAAAGAAAAAATTAAGAGTATTTCTGACACAAAACCAGATGGATATGCTATGTTTCAATGAAAGTATTTCTATGTTAACTGTGCAGTACTTAAATTGGATCTATTTGGGATAATCCTTATTTTGTAACCATGCATTTAAACTTACTAAATCTAAGAATCGTGAGTAAAGGTTCAGAGGAAGAATTCTCAACCTGATTTAGGACTCATGATTCATTACTGGCAGTCCTTAACTTATGACCACAAATGAGACCAAAATCTCCATTGCTAAGCAAGGAGGCTTTTAAGTGAGTTGCGTCTAATTTTAAAGCCTTTTTTTGCCAATTTTTTAAATGAATCACTGCAATTGTTAAGTGAATCACACAGTTGTTAACCAAATCCAGCTTTCCCCATTAACTTTGCTTGTCAGAAGTCATCTGGGAAAGTTGCAAATGGCGATGACATGATCCCAGGATCCTGCAAACATCATAAATATATGTTTATTTATTTTATTTATTTATTTTATTTTATTTCTATACCGCCCTTCTCCCACAGGACTCACGGCAGTGTACAACTTAAAACCCCCAATTAGACAATACCAATTAAAATTCCAATTAAAACAATCAAATTTAGACATTATTTATTTATTATTTATTTATTAATCAAACTTATATACCGCCCTCTCTCCCGAAGGACTCAGGGCGGTGAACAGCCAACTAAAATAACAATAACAATACAATTAACACCAATGTAAAACAAATTACAGATTAAAGAGATTAAAAGGGGTTAGGACAGCCCAGCCTGATGAAACAAATGTGTGTGGCAGGGGTGGGTTCTACTTACCTTTACTACTGGTTTGCAGCGGGGTCGCGCTCTCTTCTGCGCAAGCGCAGAAGCGTTTTGATGACATCGGGTTGGTGGGCGGAGCCGGTTCTATAGAACTGGTGTGAACCGGGGACAACCCACCACTGGTGTGTGGGTTGCCAAGCGCTCCAATTTTGATCACATGACTGTGAGGACAGTCGTAATTGACTTTTTGTGATGCCATTGTAACTTCAAACAAGTGGTTGTAAATTGAGGATTACATTTAATAGGAATAGCATAATCTGCCATCAGGAATCTATCTAATATATAAGCCACTTGGGATATCTATGCGGTGTCTTACAAAAATAATTAACTGATGCGGTTTGTTCTTTTCACTGCAGACAATTCCTCAGATAACAACTCTGTCTTGGTATACTACGTTGATTCCGTTACTCCTGGTCTTGGGTATCACTGCAGTTAAAGATCTAGTGGACGATATTGTAAGAATTTTTGCTTTTCACTTTTTTTAAAAAAACGTATAAAGAGTGATAAAAGATTTTCAATAGAACAACAGGCAAAGGAAAACAAAGCAGATTACTGGGTTCCCTAAATTAAAAGAAAGGAAAGGCATGACTTTGCTTCTCAAAAGAGCCAATTTGGTTGTAGTGGTTAAGGTGCTGGCTTAGAAACCAGGAGACAGAGAGTTCTAGTCCCGCTTTAGGAATGCAAGCTTGCTAGGTGGCTTTGGGTCAGTCATTCTCGCACACCCCAACACACTCACAGGGTTGTTGTTGTCCTGGTGAAAATAGGAGTAGGAAGGAGTATTAGATTTGTTCACTGTCTTGAATTACTTATAAAGTAATAAAGGCAGGATAAAAAATCTAACAAATAAATAAACATATTTTGCAATTATTATGCAGATACCTTCCTGATAACAAATGATGTAATTGCCTGAATTATTATTATTATTTTCTGAAATATTGGTGCATTATCCCTATCCATCAAAAGTAGGGAAGAGATCTTGTGGGAGGAGAGATACTTTTAATATCATGATCGTTATTACAGCTTCTTCATGTTAAATAATGAGAGTCTTTTTAATATCGTTTCATTTATTTCTCCTTTTAGGCACGCCATCGGATGGACAATGAAATTAACAATCGAACATGTGATGTAATCAGGGGCAAGAGGTACTATAGTGAGATATCTATATAATTTTCTAATTATATATATAATTTTCTACAGGTGCAATGGTTATTAACTTGGGGCGGGGAGGCAGGAAAAATGAGGGTGCCCTGGGCACGCACACTAATTTCCCACTTAAGTGAAAAATTTCTTTATTGTCTCTTTCTCATGATCTATTTGAAACAGATGACTTCATTCTGGTGTAGAATCAGCTACCTGTACCAAGGATTGTGTGTATTATTCACAATTGAAGTGTAGGATTATATTCATGATATTTGAAGCTGTTAAACTTTTCATTTCTGTCTATCATGCAAATATTTGATTCTCAGTTTCAGGCAAACTTCTGAACCTGATTTCTGAAATCAAAAGATTGCTTCACATTGGCTCCATTTAACCAGCTGCAGTGGTTTTGTACGAACACACAATTTCTTTTTGCTTTCAATCTGGTTTGATTTAATCTGAATTGGTTTGGAAGTTCAGATTGGATCAATGTTTCAAATCTGATTATCTTAATTTGAATTGAACTGGTAATCTGACTTGAATCCAGTTTGTACAAGTCTAATGTTTACATAGCGGTGAATTTGTGTCAATCATTAGATAATTTTCAGACATGTGCATAACAAATAACTAAGTAAACAATTTCCCTGAATGTTACATAGCTGAATGATTCTAATGCCATGTTTTGAAGTAATAAAATGAGGAAGAAAAATCAAGATCCAATTTGGGTTGATTTACTCTTCCAAGTTTTCAGATTCATGCTGGAGCTCATCTTCAGGGAACTTCTCTCTACTGGAATATGTGCTTTGGGCTATTACATTCTTTGTATTTATGTGGTGCCTTCCTAATGGTTGATTGTTGTGTTGATGGCTGATGATCCTTGCTAAACATTTAAAAGTTTTTATAGGGAAGTTTGTATTACTGTTCTATACATTTTTGGAGCAAAATACTAGAAGCTTTACTTTAATCATTATTAAATTATACTTTCATTTCTGTGTATATAATGTACACATTTCTATGTGTAAATATCTTGCTACTTAGTTTTCAGAACACAAAATGGAAAGACATTGCAGTTGGTGATATCATCCGTTTGGGGAAAAATGCATTTGTTCCTGTAAGTACAAAAGCTTTGAATGTGTATAAATTTACGTTGAAAAATTAAATGTTGCGCTGATGTACATTTAATTTATTTTGTTTATTTAACTAGGCTGATATTTTATTGTTGTCCAGTTCAGAGCCGAATAGCCTTTGTTACGTAGAAACAGCTGAATTAGATGGGTAAGTCTGTTTATTCTCACTTTCATTCTCCAAACATGCCCAAAATATTGCTTGTGTGTTGTCTTAACAACAGATTTACATTCTTACAGAATGTAATTTTAGGGGACATATTTAAACATTAAAACATTATATTTTATTCCATTTGCATATATAGGACATGAAGGAAGTAAAGCTGAAGTATTGTTGTTAAAATAGTATTGTATATTGTTTGTAGGTTACAGTTTATTATTGGGAACATACATAGATCTGTCAATATACAAAACATCTTGCTTTTAAGAACTACGCAACTAATTCTATTTGACGGATATAAAATATAAGTGAGAGAAATATAGCATGATCTGTTAAAATGTATAAATTGTGTTTTTTCCTGTAAATTATGGTGAGGCTACTGCTTATAACCTCTTCTTTTAAAGAAGAAATTTATCATTCTTGTGGTTCAGCTTGTTTGGTTGACTGTTGCTCTCTAATCTGGTTCAATAGTATTTTAGTTCTCCTATATCAGTGATGGCTAACCTTTTTGTCGTTGCATGCCAAAAGCGGGAAAGTGCGGGGAGGTTGCCCACATGTGTGTCCACACCCATAATTCAATGCACCCCGCCCCTGCATGCCCCTCCCCCCACTTTTAGCATGTGATGGCACAGTGGGCCCAGTAGGCCCGTTTATCACACTCCCCAGGCTCCAGAGGCTTTCTAGGAGCCTGGGGAGGGCAAAAACAGCCTTCCCCACCTCCCACCCCCGGAGGCCGGAAACAGCCCATTTCCCAACTGCCGGTGGGACCAAAAGGCCCAAAAATCAGCTGTCCGGTGCACACATGCGCGCTGGAGCTGAGCTACGGCAACGCTTGCGTGACCACTGATATAGCTCCGTGTGCCACCTGTGGCACCCGTGCCATAGGTTTGCCATCATGGTCCTATATAATCACAGCACAAATAACATGAACAAGGTGACACAAACAGCTACAAGCAGCCATTTCCCATTGTGATACAATGACAAAAAAAGGAAACTTTTATATGCTGGTTCTATGTACAGTAGTTCCCATTCTCATTTTAAAAAAATGCTTTTGTTTTATTTTCCTTAGCAAAATGATATAATTCCCCGAAATGACCATGAACCACCATATTGTATCTCTAATCATCCCATGCAACTTACTTCTCTACTTTGTTAACAAAATGCATTGTTAATTAGATTTAATGGAGAAAGACGTAGAGCAGCTTGTAATCTATGAAATTACTTGGCCATGGGGCCCATCTAGAAATTGGAATACAATTCATTTTGAAGAGCTTTGGTTGCGCGGCAGACTAAAGCACTGTTATTTAACACCAGCTGCTTGCAATTACTGCAAATTCAAATTTCACCAGGCTCAAGGTTGACTCAGCCTTCCATCCTTTCGAGATAGGTAAAATGAGGACCCAGATTGTGGGGGCAATA
>JANHZT010003182.1:23390-35531 GCA_032468215.1 Stegonotus admiraltiensis
CCGCCCACCCGCCGGCCCCCACCCTTCGGCCTCTGCCTCCCAGCAGTTTGCCTCCTTGCAGCAAACAGCCTGGTCAGCTTCAGGACAGCCTGATTTAGCACGAGCAGCTGACTGGTGGTTGGATCTGCACACCCCATTTTTGGCCCGTTCCAGGCGGCAGGGATTGTCACTGCCACCTATCCCTGCCACCTGGAACTGGCTGAAAATGGGACATGCGGAGGCTGAAAATGGGGTGCACGGAGGCGGCAATAGGCGGCAGCGGTGATGGGTGTGGCAATCCCCACAGCCTGGAACAGCTGATAGGCAGTATTCCAGGAAGCAGATCCAACCACCAATCAGCTATTCATGCTAAATCAGGCTGTGCTGAAGCTGACCAGTTTGCTGTTTGCTGCAAGGAGGCAAATTGCTAGGAGGCAAAGGCAGAGGCAGATTTTTTTTTTCTTGTTTTCATCCCCAAAAGCTATGTGTGTCTTATAGTCCGAAAAATATGGTATCTTATCAGAAGATATTTGATGAATCTATATTGATTATGCTGCTTTAGTGAAATAAAGTGTGAATATTACTGTAACTGTGAGTGTTCCTTATTATTGGAAAGTCGTACTGATCTTGAACAAATATGCATACGTCTTTATAAAATAATTGTCTCCTGTTATGAGTTAAAACAATCTTATTTTCAAATTAGTGCCTTTCAGCAAGACACAGTGAAATCATTTTATTAGTATTAGACTAGAACTTCTAATGTAGGAATACAGTTTCAGTTATTGAAGTTGACCATTGTTTAGTTTATCATTCCCGACCACTGCAGAGTTTTAAGAAAACTAGAACTTTGCTTCATCCTTTTTCCTTAGAAGTAGACAGAATAATTTTGGAGATAATACCATCTCTCGATCTCCCTGATTCAGATGTTTTGTTGTTTATGATCCAAAGAAAAATCATTTGGAGTTGTCCAAAGAAAATAAAAGTTAAAAACAATGTTCCTATCCTCAAATGTGCACCATCTAAATATCAGTAAATAATATATAGTTTAGAATTCCAAAAGTAACTTAGGTGGATTGTGCAAGTTTTAAGTGTCGTTCTTGGTTTATTAAACTAGCATATTATAATTCCATAGAATTTATCAAATTTATGAAAAACAATCCTAAACTAAGTAGGTAAAAGTTCAGAAATTGACATATTGCCATGATATTTTTTTTCCATCTCATTATTTTATGAAACTCATGGTAAAAAACAAGCAGTATAATTTGCAGCAAAAGATAGTCAATACTAATTTCAGCAGTATTTCATTTTATGTAATTTTAGACCAGATTAATACCTGATTTGAGAGTTTAAACTTTCTAGAATGCTCTACAGGATGACAGTTTAAGGACTATAATATTCTTTTGAATGGTTTCTCAGTTGGGTTGAGCTTTAGGAATGGAGTACTATGGCTGCTTTAATCCTATCTGAAAGATGTATCTCAAAAATTCTGGGATTTTTGCTGGGCCCTGTGACCCTTAGTTGTATAGTACTTATCTTCTGTGCTATTTAATATCTGTGTTAAACCATTAGAAATGACCTATAAAGTTTGTGCTAGTGTTATTAATATGAAGATTTCAAATGGTTGTGCCCCTCTTTTAATCTATAAACTCTTAGGAAACTGAAAAACTGGTAGTAGTTAGGGGCTAGATATGGTTGAACAGGCTAAAGTTTAATTGGGACAAAGAAGTGTTTCAAATAAGGAATTATTAATTTGATAGAGGGATTCAATTACTATTGGATGGAGTAATACAATTTGGAGCATCCATCAGTTTAGGCTTATACTTCAACTGTGACTTTAGTTAAGAGAAATGGAATTCATCTCAGTAATATAGCCTGTAAACATTTTTTTTCCCAAAAAGTTCAGTTTATACAAAATTTAGAATTTTTTAAATTTATTTTTGTTAGGGCTAAACAGTCAGATTGTATTACACTAATTCAGGACCAGATGCATCAATTGACAGTACATTTCAAGGCACTATTAAAATACTAGTACTTTCTTAAAAGCCCTGAAATTATTGGACTGAGTTAGTTAGTTAAAAGTCCACACAAAAATCTACTTACATTATTTGTTTACCTTCAGAACCCATGTTTTTTAAAATCAATAGAGTTGAGTGGGGTAGCAGTAAAATAAGCATTATCCAATAGAATTTTTTTCCTTTAGGTATATAGATGTCACTATCAGTGATTGCTTATAACAGCTTTTAAAGCATAGTTGTTCTCTGTGCTTTAAGGTCTGAATGTTTTCTCAAAGAAAATTAATCAGTGTGCTCCCTATCTGAATGAAAAGCCATTGTGAAAAATTTAGCCCAATAATATATTAGTAATGAATGTTATTATTTTTTAAGCAATACTGAGTGCTCCCTCATTGGGTACTTTAAGATAAAAACAGTTTTTTAAATTACCAATTCTAATCCAATTTGTCTTTGGAAAATTCAGTTATAAGAACTAAAATGAATAAATATATAGTAAGTAAGTAGACAAACAAACAAACAAACAAACAAATAAGAATATATGTAGGTTACTGTTGAAACTTGGTGTTCAAACAAATCTGGATTGATGGCTTCAAACAAGCCATCAGTCCACATTTACATACCATTCACAAGAGACAGTAAAAAAGCTAAGAAGACCACAGCATATTCATTCAGCAGCCAACACCCAAGTTAAAAGGATTAATACCAGACAAGCAATTAAGCAATTAAGCAATAGAGAACACCTAACTCCATCAATACTGGCAGGCAAGTATTATGCTGTACATATATAGGGAGCAAGCCGCAAGCACACTAACACTGATGATGTTACCTAGTCAGGTAATGAAATTTCTGCAAGGAAACAACAAAGCTCTTAGAACAACTAGGATGCCACAAATAAATAAATACTTTTTCTGTTGCTAAGTGCTTCCTTCTTTGTAGAAAAAGCAAACATGATACTTTTTACACAAGATGCTAGTCATAAAGTAAGTAAGTTTTAAGTGCCATTGTGTTACACATAATATAGACATTTTCCGCTCTGTTATAGAATTAGATATTCTTTCATTTCTGCTGGCATTAGAAAGAGCTGTATTTTACTGCTGGATGACACACACAAAACATTCTACATACTATATATATACACTACTCTAGAAATGCCAGTGGACAGATGGATGGACTAATGTTTTAATTTACTTTTCCTTTTTAGAAATGTGTTATTGAATATCTCAGATGGAAAATTATCAGAACATGAAATTATGACTATTGGGCGATATTACAGTGTAAGGGAGGAGAATGAAATGGACGCCACTTATCTTCTGGCAGTGTCCCAGGAAAATCTCAAGAAAAATAACTTTGAAAATTTTGGCCAGTTGTTGGCAGCCTTGGCATACAGTGATCGGGAAAAGTAAGACCTTCTTCTAATATCAAATCTGCATGGTTTAATTCTTATTAACCCCAATCTAATAAAATAGGAGCTGTCTTTCCCCTCATGTCAAGTCAATGTGTGTGGTGGAAAGTTTAAGCCTTCTACTCTATATCTCAGAGGATTGACACTGGAAATAGCTTTTCTCCATGTCAGCCTTCCTGTCATGGCAGACGTGAACAGAAATTACTCTCACTCCTGCCTTCCTTTCCATTTAAATCAGGTATCATGCATTACAAAGAACTAATAGGAAACTCTCAGAAGCACAATGACAATGGGATAATCAATCTGCTTTCATAATCATACTTCGTCACTCAGCCTAAGTAATTAGAGAAAACAATTGTCAATGGCTTCCCTTTGGGCATATAAGACACATATATGCATAATATAAGACCTCCATGAACTGTAAGCCATTTGGATTTATGAATATTCTGATTTAGATAACCGAAGGGTTTTTTTACTTTATATTGAACCAAAGCAAAAGTTGAGATTTGATTCCAGGTATCTTTAATATGCTAAAAAGGCATGGAACAGTAGTTACAACTTTCTTACCTTTTTAGTATGCTTCAAAATGTTTGTTTTTCTAAATATCCTATAGCATGAATATGGTCTGGATCTTAATAGTGTTAACAAATCATATACCAAAACAGTTCAATCAATATAAACCTATAGATTTGAAAGAGAAGATAAATATAAATCTGTTGGTGTAGTTACATGGGTGTTAGTGTCTTAGAGCAGTGACCCCAACCTTTTGAGCACACAGGACCAGTTCCGTTGGGAGAGGTTTTTCCATGGACCACAGAGGGCATGGTTTCACCTGAGGCCTACATCCCGTGGATGGGGCTTCATTTGTCTGCCTGGACCAGTTTCTGTCATGCTGCCGACTGGGGCCAGTTTACGACCGGGGGGGTTGAAGACCCTTGTCTTAGAGGCAAAATTCTTTAGCAAGGTTGAAGGATGAGGAAGGTGGCTGCTCAGCTATGAACTGAAGGTACCCCTCCAACAAATACATCACAGAAGTGATAATGTATTGTTCGTTAATGCCTAAATTGGGGATGGGAAGATGGGAGGAACTTTGGCAGGAGGTTGTTGGTGGGGGAGCCAAGTGATTCCTTGGTGAAAAGAGTGCAAATATTCAGGAACATCAATTTTCTCTAGGGCTCAAAACCTCCTTTAAAGACAGAGGGCCAAAAGAAATAGCTGGCACATTCGAACCAGTTTTCCTTTTCATTTCCCATCCTTTTTACATTCCTTTCTAGCACAATTCTAAACATTCTTTTAAACCATCCATCATGATTGTTCTTAATTCCAATTTTTAAAAAGCTAGAAAGTTACTACTTTTGTTTGCGCAGATGCGGACTGCTGGCCAGTGACAAGTGCAGGACTGTTTGCAAATCCTTCAGGCTACCATTAGCAGATGATCTTCTACGTGCTTTACTGGCTGCGTAAGTCATAATTTCAGTGTAATAATTTGTATGAATAAGAGTTAAAGAATGTTTTTTTTTCTTCTGAGAGCCACATTCCTTTTCTGATAATGTATCAGAGGCTATTTCAGGACCATCTCTTTTCCTCTCTCTGTTGCTGTTGGGATCACAACACAGGGCTAAACTACTTGATTGGAGAAGGTGTTTTTTTTAAACACAAAAAATGCCAAGAACCACATAACATTTCATTGATCTTAATATAAATGCTTCAGGCAACATATCTGAGATGTGATGCTGAAGCAATTCCATTGTAAACTAGTAATCATTATTTGGAAGTAATTTCAATGAGATATGGACTTTGAAAAGAGGAATGACTGTCTGTTTTAGCAAACCATAGCTTTCCTAGGGTACTTGCTCCTGTCCTCCAGTTATGAGAATCCTACCTTGTCTTAATCTACTCAGCAGGATACATCTAAATCTTCTTGTCAAAGATGTTTTGACAAGCACCACTCTAAGAAAAAAAAAGTTTAAAAATGTAAAAATAGCAGGAATGGAAATATTTGTTTACCTTGAAGAGATTTTAGCAAGGGACTTCATTTTCTTGCTAAAATAAATATCCAAATGTTCAGCCTCTAAACAACAATAGATGATTATGTGGAAAAATGGAGAAAAAGAAATAATAAGGGAAAGCAGCAGTCCACACAAACAATGTATTAATTGTTTGAGAAGGGTTTCCAAGCATACACATAAAAGCTGGTCCCGTGATTTTCAGGAACTTATATTTACGTTTTATAGAAACTAACAAGGCAAAATGTTTAAGACAAAATGGCCTTATATCCCAGATCTGTGGGAGAGTCTTTTGTATACTTGCAGAGTTCAGTTCAGTTTTTAAAATCAGAGATTGATGGGGAAGATGAAGAATCTGTTATATGTCTAGAAACGATTTCAAGTGATGCAAAATTCTTTCCAAATCTGAGAGATAGTCACAGCCAGTTTATGAAATAGTAGTAAAATATACAAAACCCTTTTTTCCTTAAGTGGGAATGGAATTACATGTCATCCCTTTAATTAAAATCCCTTTTAATACTGAGAAAAATTATTAAACCTATTCAGCTTAGATGAAATGGCAATCTGCAAGCAATTCTGCCCTTTGTATTGTTTATATTCTAATGTTGTTTCTCCCCAAGGATTCTTTTCCATATTCATGCTATTTTCATTTTGACTACAGCCTTGTTATATCTCTGCTTAATATTTTTATTATTCAGATGAGTCATGTGTGTACATTGCACTTCAATATGTTAGCAATGTTGAAATAAATGAGAATATTGTTTAGAAAATGTGCTGTTAACACAGCTGCTTTAGAAGAAAATACACAATGTAGAAACAGCTTGAGTGAAAAAGTCGCCTCATTATTGAGCTTGGACTATTTAGACTGAAATTAGTCAGTGCAACTATTAAAGCTATATATCTGTCACTACCTATTATTTTGAGCATACTACTTGCAAAAGTGCAGCGGGGGATATTCAACTCTTCAAGGCAACCCAATTTGGGTTACAATACCCAATTTGGGTATTATTCATTCAGAACACCAGATTATTAGGCAACTGAATATTTTGACCATATCATTTTTATGCATATTTTCCATCTCCAAGCTGTATAAACTTGAATGCTTAATGGATATAAGCATATCAGGTGATGTGTAATGAGGGAGGGTGTGGCCTAAGGAGATCAACACCCTATATCAAAGTGTGCATATTTATTAGGCAGCTTTTTTTCTTCAGGGCAAAATGTGCCAAAAAAGAGATGTAACTGATTCTGAAAAGTCAAAAATCGTAAAAAGTCTTTCAGAGGGATGCAGCACTCTTGAAATTGCTAAGATATTTGGGCGTGATCACAGGCCCATCAAACATTTTTTGCAAATAGTCAACAGGGTCGCAAAAGAAACGTGTTGACAAAAAATGATGCACATTAACCGCCAAAGATTTGAGAAGAATCAAATTTGAAGTTACCAGGAACCCATTATCCTCCAGTGCTGTCATATTCCAGAATTGCAACTTACCTGGAGTGCAGGGGTGAAATCCAGCAGGTTCTGACAGGTTCTGGAGAATCGGTAGCGGAAATTTTGAGCAGTTTGGAGAACCGGCAAATACCACCTCTGCCTGGCCCCAGAGTGGGGGGATTGGAGATTTTGCAGTATCCTTCCTCCAGGAGTGGGGAGGGATTGGGGATTTTGCAGTATCCTTTCGCTGGAGTGGGGTGGGAATGGAGATTTTGCGGTATCCTTCTCCTGACATGCCCACTAAGCCACACCCACCAAGCCACACCACACCACACCTACCAAGCCACACCCACAGAACCAGTAGTAAAAAAATTTGGATTTCACCACTGCTGGAGTACCTAGAATATAAGGTGTTCAATGCTCAGAGACATGGCCAAGGTAAGGAAGGCTGAAATCCAACCACCGCTGAACAAAACACATAAGTTGAAAGGGCAAGACTGAGCCAAGAAATAGCTGAAGACAGATTTTTCAAAGGTTTTATGGACTGATGAGATGAGAGTGACTCTTGATGGACCAGATGGATGGGCCTGTGGCTGGATCAGTAACGGGCATAGAGCTCCACTTCAACTCAAGACACCAGCAAGGTGGAGATGGGGTAATGGTATGGGCTGGTATTATGAAAGATGAACTAGTTGGACCTTTTCGGGTTGAAGATGGACTCAAAATCAACTCCCAAACCTACTGCCAGTTTTTAGAAGGCACTTCTTCAAGCAGTGGTACAGAAAAAGTCTGCATCTTTCAAGAAGGTCATGATTTTTATGCAGGACACTGCTCAGTCATTCACATGCATTCAAGTACTCCATTGTGTGGCTAGCCACTAAAAGCCTTAAAGATGAAAGAATAATGACTTGCCCCCCTTCCTCACCTGACCTAAACCCTATTGAGAACTTGTGGGTGCTTCTTAAATGGGAGATTTATGGCGAAGGAAAACAGTACACTTCTATGAACAGTGTCTGGGAGGCTGTGCTTGCTGCTGCACAAAAAGTTGATCATCAACAGATCAAGAAACTGACAGACTCCATGAATGGAAGGCTTATGACTGTTATTGAAAAGAAGGGTGGCTATATTGGTCACTGATCTTTTGTTTTGAAATGTCAGAAATGTTTATTTGTACATTTTGAGTTGTTTGTTTATTATTCTTACTTTAACAGATGCAAATAAATGAGTGAGATGGGCAAATTTTCATTTTTCATAATAATTCTGCATACTAATAGTTGCCCAAATATTGTGCACACATAGATATTCTCCTAAGAAAGCCAAAACCTCACTTTTACTTTCTTAAATATTCAGGTTTGAGGTTTATTAATATTTTGGATTGACCGAGAACACTGTAGTTGTTCAATAATAAAATTAATCCTCCAAAATACAACTTGCCTAACTATTGTGCACACAGTGTAGAATCACGGATGATAGAACACTCAGTTTAACCCAAGAGAATGCTTTCTTATGCAAGATGGAGAAAATATTAGTAAAATAGCTGTAGTAGTCTTTTAACTATCTCTTAGTATAGTAGAGTGGTTAAAGGATTATCAAAGTGGCCAAGTGTTAGAATTGTGAGGGAGTCCTACTATATGTAAAACCATGTTGGGAAATTGCAGCTTTATTTCTAAAGTAGCTGTCAAATCACAGCATCATCAGGAATTATGTTAGAAATCATAATAATTCAAATCTGAGACCATACATTTCTTGTAGAAAAAGAAAGTTTTTAGCTAAGACTAAACCATAACTGGATTTGAGATTCTTCTCTAAAGATTAATTTTAGCCAATACTTTAATTGGAAAGACTTTATAGGAGCCTCCACAGAGGAAAAGCTAGGGGATTTATGTGCAGAAGTACAGTTAATATACATCAGGGGAGTTCTTATGAATTATAGTTACTCCAGGTCCTTATTTTCATTCCAAACATAGGATTCTGTTCTGCAAAAGACAAGACTCAATATCTCAGCTCTGAATATAGAATGACACTTTGAATATAAAGATTTATTGAGGTTTTTTATTTATTTATTGAGTTTTATTTCTTCATAGGAAATAATCTTTATCTGAAATGCCTAATGAGTACTAAAACGCTAGTGAAAAAATTGGTTCCTTCATAAAATAAAATAATTTCAGGGACTTCACCATAGTGGCAAATGGATAATTTTTGCAACTTGCTGCATATTCATCACCTGGTCATAAGCATTAAGAGGAAAGTAAACCACTTTAGACTCCCTACTGAATGGTTAGAAAGTTAGAACAGCTAAAATCCCAGAATGAAAAATTATGCCTGTTCTCTAAACCAGTAGTCAAAAAATTGTATCCAAAGAGAATTATGATAAATGTATTGAATATTTAATATGAGTCCTTTGTATAGATAATATAGAGGAATACAATGTAACTTTTGATCTCTCTCTCTCTGCATATATATGTGTGTGTGTATATATAAAATCTATCCATCCATCCATCCATCCATCCATCCATCCATCCATCCTTCTCTCTCTCTCTTTCTTTCTTTCTTTCTTTCTTTCTTTCTTTCTTTCTTTCTTTCTTTCTTTCTTTCTTTCTTTCTTTTTCTCCTGAATGAATTCCACAATATGACAATTTTACAATTACAATTACAAAACACATTTAATTTGTTATATAAAAGCTAAACTTTCTCTGAATTAAGTCTTATACATGTGTTAACCTGAAAATAATCTACAAATTTCATATTGTGAAATATAAAATGGGCCACAGGAATGTATTACATCTGAAAACCAATAATTCAATTGCCAGGGTTATTTGATAGCAATTAAGGAAAAGGGCCTACAGTGCTTCCCACAATCTTATAGCGTATTTATTGGAATATTTTTTTAAAAATTTGATCCAACAACTTGAAAATTGGAGTATGTTCCCAGTTATTTCCTGAATTATACAATAGCACTTTTACAGCAGTGGAATGAATATGCACTGTTTGTTCAGATGTTGAGTGCAAAAGAAGTTTTTTTTAACAGAGAAAATCTGTGTGCCGTAGTTGTTGTTTTTGTCTAATACTGTAACAACATTTATTTCTTTAGCTTTAGGCTTCTTACTCTTACTTTTTCTCCTTTTTTTTCTGATCCAAACAAATACTGCAAATGGAAAAAGCTAAAAATCTATTAATAAAATTGCAGATTATTAATATAATGTAGCAATCCAATATTTCTCTAAAGGATGATTAGTCTTTACTGAAAGAATACATGTTATTTCAAGGCACGCATGTAAAACTGGTTTAATACCAGTTGATTTTTATTTAGTGTATTTACTATTTAAACAAAGGTTTGGGAATTATTGTCATTTCAGATTTAATCTTTTAAAATATGACCATTTATTGGCTCAGTATTTCTGTGTGATAAGTAATTGTTTTTCACAAATGGGAAGAATAAATGTAATAATGTAAAACATGTTTATGGCAGTTGACCAGATTTCCCATCAGCAAACAAAATCAGGAATATTACTTGAGTCAATCTGATTTAGTTCAAAGGCCACTACCATAATTTATTTCATTTTGATTTTGTTGGCTTTTCATTATCTATTCTTGTAATACATAACCGATACTTCAGTCTTTCTTAAATAAAAGGAGAATTCTACCATAAAAATAAATTTCGGTCCACTCCTTGTGGTCAAATGACTCAAAAAAACACTCCATGAATGTGCACCTGCAAAGTAAACTCTGCCACAAATGGGGGACCTTTAAGTATTTCCAGAGCATACTCTGACTCTTGGAATTTAGTTTCTGAATTCTAAAAAAACCTGTTAAGTATCAGTTGCCTCACTGACAGACCAGTCCTCTCTTGTGACAGCTAAGCTCTGAGAGCTAGGGGCCTATGCCAACATGGTGCTTTGCCAGTTAAATCAGGAATAAGAAATCATCAAGAAATAATAATAGAAAAACAAGAGGGCTCTGTAAACAAGCCTGTCTTAAAATAGGCAGTTGCTTTCACAATTTCTGTACATAAATAATGAAGATTTGTTTGCTTAAAAGACATGAGTGAACACAAGATAAAACCATGGGTCTCTTTTTTTCTCCTTACATTTCTTCTTTTTCATGGATTTCAGCTATACTCCAAAGATACTTTCATTATTCATTATATCAAAATAAACAATAGGTTAAACCAAATGATAGAAGGAGAGCCAAATAATGAAATATGCACACAATCTTTATTTAGGTGTGAAGATTGCAAAGAACATGTAAATTATAAGAAGTTGGTTGATAGGCTGAACTGGAGAGAGCACCCAATTCCAGCTTTCCAAACCATCCTGACGCCATTACAGGTAAAGTAAATTTTGTATCCGTAAGTTTCCAAAAATATAAATCATAATAGTTCAGGTTCTCAAACAAGAGTACAGAATGGTTTGTGTTTACTGCCAAAACATTGCTACTATTTACAAGGAATTTCAGTTTTAATTTTACACTAGACAACTTGTAACCGTTTGAGTCATCATTTGAGAGATATTTCCTTACCAGATTCCTCAATGCCTTTAAAAATGGCAGAGTTTCTAATGTATTTGAAAGATTCTTAAAACTTCAAGGAGATATTCAGAGATATATGTGCCTGGAAAGTAGCCTATGTTGAACTGTATAGCACTGCCAGACATCAGGAGTTGATCATAGGAAACATTTTATGACATTTTATATTGAGTCATAAAATGCTTTATAATAATTTTTATTTCAGAAAACGTTTTATAAAATTCATAAAATTTCAGTTTCACAGGTTGTCATAGGTCTGTATGTCATCAGCTCTGTACATCAGCTCATATGGGTATCTTGGTTGAAAGTGTTTTCTCTACAATGCACCATTTCACTTAATTAAAGTTTATAGGCATGAGAGTTTTAGTAGCATATAGAATTGAAAACTTAATTATGTTTGCTTCAACTTTCTCTCTATAGTGGATGTTAATTAGCTGTACACTTGGTATTAATGTTTATGGCCTCTACCTGTATACCTAGTTAATTTATACTTTCATAGGCCCTCCATTTTACAGGTAATAATCCTATATAATGAGGATAATGTTCACATGAAGTAGCTTCTGCCCAGCAACGGAGAGGGAGAAGGGGCAGTGTTTTTGTGTGCACCCATTTCTGTGTGGCACTCCTCCTCTCAATGCTAGTGGCCATCACTGCCCCTTCTCCCTCTCCGTCTCTGCTGCTGGGTGATCCCATGCGAAGAAGGGGGCTAGCAGAGAAGGGAGATTGCAAGGTTGCTGCTTCTGGGATGACGGGACCCGGGAAGCATCTGGGTCCAGCTTGCCCAGC
>JANHZT010003182.1:35631-45894 GCA_032468215.1 Stegonotus admiraltiensis
GTTGGAGCCTCCGGGTGCTCTTCAAGGGGAGCCCCATGTAGAGAGCATTACAGTAGTCCAGGCGGGAAGTGACAAGGCGTGAGTGAATAATTTGATTAAGTTATTTGATTAAGTAGGTTGGATAGGTGCTGCTACCTATTGTACTTGGTTTATGAAGTTTAGGGAGGGAAAAAATAAGATTACAAGAAGGCAAAATTTATATTACTAAATACAGTACCGGTACTAAAAACAGTAAAGCATGATAACCTGATCTCAAGACTTTTTGAAATTTAGTTCCTACAATTCTGATGCTTCCTTCCATCAGTTTCTCAGAATTTAACCTATAGTGAGTGATCAGGCAGTTCATTTCAATAAAAGCTAGAGACTTCACATTTATAGAAGTGGGACATCCTATTTAATAACATTTTCTATGAGCTGTTCAGTATGCAGCAGCAGCTGAATGTCTGTCTTAAAGATGTACATTCTCAGACTTTTGAAGTGCTCCCTAATCATATCTATTACTGGTAGTCAGTCAGTCAAGTCCATCTGTCTATCTATCTGTCTCTTTTTTCTTTTACAGTGTAAATTTAAGACAGTAGAAATATAGAGCAATTGGGCAGAGATTCCCTTGTATATTTTCAAATAACTTTTTAAGTCTCATTCCATCTTTGCAAGCTCTAAGAAAACATGAAAGGTTAATCATAAAATGAGTTGAAGAATAAACATGTTGTCATTTAAAATAATCTCTGGATAACATGGGTAGCATACATTTAAAGTGTAGAAATCTCTATTCATTTGCCCCTTAATATTTCATTGTATTTAATTACCACATTTAGAAACTGCACAGAGGAACTATGCAAGGAGGAAATAAAAATCATACTGTTTCCAAATTAAACATTGTCTCACCCAATTATTTAATAATATATATTCTACTTTAAAATGGAACATACATAATAACGTGCCTTCCTTACCAGTATTTCTAAAGGGAATTCTATCGGGCTGTCTTCAGTTCTCATTTTAATTTTTCTTGGATGGAGATCAGTCTCTCTCCAGAAGGATATTAGATTGAGGAATCCCATTGGCAGTCAGTTGTCTAACAGAGCATTTTCCCCTCCCTCCAATTATTAAGAAGATTGGCCAGCACTGTCCCTTCCCTGGGCAGGCCAAAGAAATATACAGATAGTCATGATGTCAGGGAATTGCGCAGCTGGTGTCCAAATGAGAGGTTGAAATTAACTTACAGTTTTATTTAATTAAATATATTTTACATCTATATTTACATCAAATAAAATAGACACATCACTACATCATGAGGTAAATCATCAGGTAAATCAAAGAACAGCATACAGAGCACACAGAAGAAAAAGGCCGGAAAAAAGGTAAACTCCCCCTCTTCATCTGGAGAGCACTGAAAATTACAATGCAAATATATGGTGTATTGTATTGATAGAAACAAAGACTGTAATGCTTGTTAGTACTCAACATCATTTTTAGTTACTATCCATTTCATTTTGCAGTTCTAAACCTTCTTACCCTTTGCTTATGCTTTCAGTATGAAGATGGATGGACTGGGGAGCCACCAGCACTTCCAGTGAAAAAAATAAAATACCTACCATTAATAGAAGATGTCTTTGGCACCAAAGATTAGCCTTAGTCCATACATCATACTTCTTATGGATAAACATTGCAACTTTCTCTTTCTGGACAGTTACTGCATATTTTTATTTAAACAAAATAAAAGAATCACAGCTACAGATTTTTTTGGGGGGGGATGTAAGTTTTATTTTTTATTTTATTGAAGAAATATAATTCATATACTTTGTAATTCTTTTAAATGCTTATACCATATATTCAGTATAATAATTTAAAATATGTTTTTATTTTCAGTTCTTACATATGGAATGGATGTTATATAACTTAGAATTTTGCTCCTTTCCACTTGAACAATCAAGCTGTTACCCTTTGTTTTTTCAAGAAAGTCCTTACGAATTTTGGGATTAAAGCCTGGCCCTTTGAGAGTTGCATAGAAGAGAAAAATTGACCAGAATCTCCCACCCTAGCATTTTAAATGTTGTTAATAAGTAATTGCAATTCAACTTCCACATGAAAAGGAACAGGAATGCATACTTGCATGTCAAAGCTAAATAATAGTTAAAATGACTCCAGATTACCGCCAGGCTTGTTCTATGATTATAATAAGATAATATATTTTTCAAAATTCCCAACTGATCGTTAAAAACAACCAAAAGAAAATGCAAGAAATATCAAGAATAAAAATCTATTGATAGCAGGTCACAGGGATGTGCTTTATGCAGATATGGATTGCTCATGGAGTATGTTTAATAAAGTGTAAAACATGTTTTGTTCTGCTATCTCATGACAAAAGTAACTATCATTCTTCATCGTATTTTGTTAATATAGCCTTATGCCTCTCTTAAATATAGATGTATGTATGTATTTATATGAGAGATATAGATAATAGATATGGGTATAGAGATAGAACTAGAGATGGATGTGTTTAATAGTGCAGGCAGTCCTCTTACAAGTGTGGTACAGTTCCATTTAGCCAGATTTTGTTTGTGGGACAGATTTTGTTTTGATATTCTTAAATACTATCTTAGGAAAAACATTTACATGAGTGATATAGTTAATAACAAATTTATTAACGTACCTGGAACTTTCCTATCTTTGTTATAGCACAGTAGTCTGGTAATAGTGAGATATTCATAATCCTTCCCCCCATTTCTTTCTAGCATATTTTGGAATACCAAATATTTCTCCTTTGTTGGAAAAGAATTTGAATAGATTTATTAATGACTAAAATAAATTTGTAATAAAAATCATACATTCCTTTAACTGTTGTCTTAACATTTCTCCACTTTCTCACAGGAATGAATGTCTTTTCCTTAAATATGGACATTGTCAGCAATCTGAACAAAAAGTCTTTAATACAAGATATTTTCTTTTTGTTTGGAAAAAGGAAAGTGATTTGTGAAATAACTGAAAAGATATTTTTTTAAAAAAAATACATCACAATTTAGAAACATTAATACATTTTTTAATAGTTCATGACTTTATTGCTCCAAACAGGAATGTGCCAAGAAATTCTCATATAAAAATATTTATAATATCCCTAGACTTAACAGAAAAGAATAACAGAGTTGGAAGGGACCTTGGAGGTCTTCAAGTCCAACCCCCTGCTCCAGCAGGAGACCCTATACCATTCTAAACAAATGGCTGTCCAATCTTTTCTTTAAAACCTCCAATGATGGAGCACCTACAACTTCTGAAGGCAAGCCATTCCACTGATTAATTGTTCTAACAGACATGACATTTCTCCTTAGTTCTAGGTTGGTTCTCTCCTTAATTAGTTTCCATCCATTGCTTCTTGTCCTGCCTTCTGGTGATTTGGAAAGTAGGTTGACCCCTTCTTCTTTATGGCAAATCCTTTCAAGTTTTCAGCTGTTGGATGTGTGATTTAAAGTATAAAGTTGAAATACATTTTTATTTAATTTTGTTCCAGTTCAAACTCTTCAGGTTTTTATATTATGAGAACAGTATATGTATTCCCAGGAAATTATGCAAATAGATCTGAATCAGGGGTGGGTTTCAAAACTCATCGCTACTGGTTTGCTCGTGGGTACATGGGTGCTTGCATGCACACACAATGCTTCTGCGCATGCACCAAAGCATCCGGGCGGGTGGGCAGAGCCTCTGCCACCGCCGCTAGCAACCCACCACTGATCTGAATGCTTTAACTACCAGCAAACGTTTTAAGTCTTCTAACTTACTTTTCAAACCTTTTGAGAGGTCCCAGCCTGAAAATAGTGATGTGAATGCATTGACTTGGATGAGATTTCCCTTCATGTATGTGAATAACACCACTAACCAACTCCTGGTCCGCTTAACAATGAGTAATGTCTCGTATGACACTAGAAATACAAAAAAAAAGTATGATTAAAAGTTAGTCAACATTTCCAGTCAACAATGAATAATGATTCCTACTGTTAAAATTGGCAGATACATGTTTATTGCTTTATTCAGCAATATGTGGGTCTGTGCTGTCTTTGGATGTTTGGTGATTCAACAGGCAAAGGATAGGCAGACTGCTGAATGCGGGTGTAATTCCTTACCAACATTTTTATTACATGGGGATCATAATTATTTGTTTATTACAAACGTGTATGTTGTCTGATTCACTAGAATCTGCGGCAATCCTATATTGGCAAGAATGGAACATTAGAATGTAGGTGGTGGTGGTGGTGGGAATGCTGCTTCATCAGGCCAACGGCCCATCTGTCCAGCATTCTGCGTCACACAGTGAACAACTAGATGCACTCAGGGAACCACAACACAGATAAAACAATACTAGTCTTCTTTCATCATTGATGATCCTTAGATGACGCTGTAAATGAGTGCAGAGTGTAGTAAAAAGTAATCAAAATTCATAGCAATTGATAGTATAATCCTCCATGATTTGATTTGATAAATTTATATAGCTACCCAGATTGTTGGGGGCAATATGCTGACTCTGCTTAGAGAGGGCTGTAAAATCACTATGAAGTAGTATATAAGTCTAAGTGCTAGTACCCATCTCATGAAACGTAAGTCTAGGCAGCACACAACATATGCACAGTTAAAATCATGATTTGAACAACATAAAGGATAAAAAACAAAGAAAGTGAGACAACGCAATCATTCAGCATCACATAACCATCTTGCTGGCTCACCATGGCTGATGACCACCAAATGAAGTCTTAAGAGCCTTCCAGAAAGGAGATGAGTGGGTCCAACTTTACCACAGGGAGAATGATGTTGCAGAAAATGGATGAGGGGGGTGTGCTACAGCACTAAAGACATGCCATCTGGGTCCTGTCATATATACTCTAGTAGACAGGACCTGCAGCATAAGCCTCATAAGTTAAGAGTATTTCAGTTGACCAAAATACATTTAAACAGGAGGGATAAAAATCTAATAGTATTAATATCCAATCTTTTTTATTACATTAATTATTTTATTACATTTATATCCTACTTCAATTAAAAAAGCTGCCCAAGTTTGAATGAATGGGCCCTAACTCTAATATAGAGAAGAAAAGATTCTCCATATTTTCCATACTGGCTTTAACTACATATACTTTCATAAATTACTTTAACTTTTTTCTGTTCTAAGCTGACAATCTCTATTGTACTCTTTGAGCATTTCTACAATCCATTTTTTCTGCTCCACAAATCCTTGAATAAGCGGTCCGAAACCAGTTTGTAGTCGACCTCATTTCTGCAGATTTGAAATTGCAGGGAACATGATAAACAATCAGGGCTTTCTGTCACTAGGAGAGCACAAAACGCTTAATTTGAACATCGTGTTCCCCCCACTCCCCTCCCTTCCCCTCCAAATCTTACCATAGATTTCTGAGGGGGAAAAAATTTTTTTTTAAACCCAATCAATATTAAAGGGAGCAAAATAAATTGGAAGCATCCCCATCAACATTTCAGTATATGTCCAAGCATGTACTACAAGGAAAAATGTCCTGGTTACAAAGATGTTATTACTTTGTTGCCTTTAAAAGGGTGTTACAAACTATGAAGATGGAATGATGGCATATTAGTATAAAACTTGGTACTTTTCCTAACCATGGATACATATTGCTATGCTGGTGAGTGGACAAGACACATTCTAAATTCAGATGGGCAAGCCAATATCATACTTGCCAACTCCACTTTCTTGAGATCTGTGATGATTATTTTTCAAGGATAGGAATGGAAGCCAAAGGTCTCTGCAAGTCCTTTTGGCCAGAAGGCCCAAGGGATAGTGAAATAGGCGCATTTTATAAAATTCAAGGGGTGAGTATAGAATAAGAACTTGCACTTCCAATCTTAAATTCCCTTCCTGCCAAAATGGACTGAAAATGTTCAGCCCTACCACTTTCCATGACATCATCACATTCTTAGATGACCTCCCATATTGGGCTTGGGAGGTGGAATAGCAGCCCACTCAAATACCATCACTGTTCTATGGCAACTGGTAGGTATCAAGAATATAAACATGCTAGCATTGTGAAATTTGATAGATCTGGAGCCTCCTTCTGAATCGGGGGACCTTTCTTTGTGTGGGAGCCATGTTAAGCTTTTAATCATTTTGGCCCCTTTGGAGCTCCCTTGCAATCTGACATTCTTTTCAAGATATAATGACCAGAATTGTACATCACTCTCCAGATGCAATTTAACATAGGTTTACATATGGACGTTGCTAAACTGATTCCTTGATTTTAAATTCCCCTTCTAATACTGTAATTCCAAGAATGAAATGCATTGTTTTTGTTATACAGTAATCACATATCACGTCAACATTTTTATTTTGCTGTCCACTATGTGGCCAAGACCCCTTCTCAGTCAGTGCTAGCTGGAATCTCATTTGTATATATAATATATTTTGCACATCTATGAATTACTCTGGTCTTACATGGAACTGCACATTTTAATGCTCATTTACTCAGTTTAGCTAGGGATCATTTCGGAACATATAATTACTTTTGATTTGCCACCCTGAACAGTTTAGTGATAAGGAAACTTGATAACCTAACTACTCATTTCAAACTCCAAATCATTTTTAAAACTCCCAATATTGACCCTTGATAGATCTACTTTGAACAACTGTCAAATTTTCCATTTAGTTCTACATTTTTGGCTACAGTTACCAGTGCATGAGTGCAATATCCCTATTATTCTATGGGAGCTGAGTTTCTTCAAGCCTCTTTAATAAGGTTCTTGTTCAAGGCTTTTTGAAAGTCTACTATATAGCATCTATTACGGGACCTCTACCTACATGAAACAGGAAGAAAACTCTGGCACCAAAATATTTTTAATGTATGTTGACTTATTTTAATGTTCATAATTCAGAACATGGCAGCAACAGGCACATTTGTCCTTTTGCATCAGTCAATTTTCTCAGGAGACTTATCATACTAAATATCAGTCTAAAAACAACAGTGGAAGACTAGACAGCTGACTTTGTTAATGAGACTTATTATATTTGAATGAGGATGGTGTAATATTGATCTAAATAGTATATTAATAAAATCATAATTTTATCTGCCTGCCTGGGATTTTATTTTATGATACCAGGTGCTGTTGGAATGCTGGTGTTAAAGCATCCTTTTTGTATGATCTTTTTAAAAAGCATTTTGTTCAGCCTTCTTTCCCTAATGATATGTAAGGAATTAATGCTTGTGTTACAAGCACAAAGCAAAACAAAGGAAATTGAGGTGATCTTTTCCCTTGGAACTCTGCAAATACTTAGCAGTGGTAATAAAATATGCAGGTAATCTGTTGACTGAGGCATAGATTGACAAATGCCCTGATAGGGAAATATTAGTTTAAATTGATTTATTTATTACATGCATCAAGTTATTTTCAACTCTTGGTGAGCACATTGATAGATCATCATGAATTAGTCTATATATTTCATTAAAGGAAGGGAATCCTGTGTTGAGTAATTTTCTTATTTCTTTTTAATCACATTTTTAGAGTCTCTCAGCTTGACAGAATGAGCACAGCTTAAAGGAAAATCCAGTTAAAAAGCATCTAGTAAGATGACCAAACCAGAATATAAAGAATGGAAATCAAAAAGAACAAAACCTGATTGTGTAAAACACACCCCAAAACAGCACATCATCTCAAGGACCTGGGGAAGAAGCCTGCTTAACAGAGCAATGTGAACTTATGGGATGGGGGTGGGGAGAAAAACTTTCCAGAAAGTAGGTGCCACTATGAAGAAGGTATGCTCCCTGGGACCAGAATTACAGGGTGACAGAACAGACTGTTCCTTTATCTTTTGGACTAAGCCCTTAATTAGTGAGACAATACAAAGTGTGTGTATTTGCAAGGCTTGTGGTGAACTGCAGTAATCAGTTTTCCAGACTCGCTGCTCTGACAATCCACGCATGGGTATTCACTTCTGTTTTGCTAGAGACTGAGTGTAAAACTTTTTCTGTTGGTCTAGCCACACCCCCTGCTCCTGCTCTTCAGTCTTTTCACTCAGTCCAGCTGAAGAGACTTGAGTTGGATTTCTCTGACATTGTCAGTTTCTCAATTGTTTTATTTCTGTTGGTTTTTGTGGATTATTACTTATTTGGATCCTTTGGACTTGGTTAGTTGAATTCTACAGGACGTGTAGAGTGCGCGATGTGGATTTATAGGGGATTTACAGTGCTCCGCTCCCCTGCTGGTGGTGTGATTAGCGTGCCTGAGGCTCCAGGTCTCTTCCACTGCCCAGGACCTTACAGCAAGCAGCTTTCCGGAGGTCTGTTACCTTTGGGGCAGCTCCGTGTGTTTCTGATTGCCGCTGATGGTGAGCTGGTTC
This sequence comes from Stegonotus admiraltiensis, assembly GCA_032468215.1. Classification (NCBI taxonomy): domain Eukaryota; kingdom Metazoa; phylum Chordata; class Lepidosauria; order Squamata; family Colubridae; genus Stegonotus; species Stegonotus admiraltiensis. Next base: position 43,973 of record JANHZT010003182.1, read on the forward strand.
CCCAGCTTGCTGGCACAACTGCCACCACCACCCCTTCAGCCCTCTCCTCAGCAGCAGCTCCGGAGTCACTGCCTGGCGAGCCATGGCAAACTCCGTGTCCAGGAACTCGCTTCGTGGTGCTGGGAAGGCGATTTTTAGCCTTTGGGCCATTTTGACATTTTGGCAGGCCACGGTGGCGCTGAGGAGTGGTTTTCCTGCTCGCGCCCACCATTTTGTTTCCTTGTCAGCTGCAGTGGCGAATTTGGAGGCATTTGATGTCTCTTGCCTTGCTGTACTACCACAGGCTCTGGGACTTTGACTGCGAAGCCGAGCCTTCTTGCAAAGTGGTGTGGCCTTCGGGGGGTCTTGCCTTTCCCCACACCAAGTTCCTGGTTGTCTTCTGCCTTTTGACAGCACTAAGGAGACCTGACACAACAGCAAGGAAGGACAGGTTTGTCCAACATGCGCTATAATCTGATTTGGTCTCCAGCTGTTTTGGACTAGTATAGCTCCTACAGCTGTTTCCTGGAAAGTGTGTGTGTTATTATCAGAGTGACTACTGACATTGGCCTGGTGGTCAGGTCTTAACTATAACCTATTTCTCTCACACAGTACTTGGTCTATGGGGCAATCATGGCTGACTCAGCCCTGTCCTCTGACATAGAACATGAGCCCAGTCCTCCCAAGGTGCATAAATCTCAGCACTTGGGTTCCAAATGGTCCAGGGCTGTTTCCACATGTAAATTGACCAAAGCTAAGGTGTCTTCTTCTGGGACTTCCAAAAGGACATCTGTGAGAGATAAAGCCACAGAAAGGCACCATAAGGCCTTGGACCATCAGTTTGACAAAGCCAAGTGACAGGCTTCTGGGCATTTGGGGGAATCTGTCACTGAGGACGTATTAGTCATGCAGGATAAGGTGGCTCCTTTGGCATCTGGTGGAACTATGGTTCAGCAAAGAAAATCAGTGGGTATGGCACATGACATCCCCTTGGCAATATCTCAGGCACAACTGCCAGAGGTTCCCGTTACATCTGCAGATAACCACCGGGTTCCAGAGGTGACCTTCACTCCGACCGCAGTGGGGCTCCGTGCGGGTGACGAGCAGCAGGCTGGTCAGATTTTGGACTTTCAATGTAATATCGGAGGCTATTTCAAAGATTTTTGCTGCTACCATCCAACGGGGCACACGTTTGCCTTCCAATGAGGTCATGTTTAGGCCTCAGGTACCATTACATGTGTCTAATGCTCCTGACTCCCCTTCTGACCACGACTCCTCTTACAGTGATGGTTCAAACCTGGAAGACGATTATCATGGGGACCTTGAATTTTCCGAAGATGAAGGGATGGCGTCAGATACACTAGCTTTTACTGGCCTATTTCACCCTTCACTTTTCAGATCACTGTTGCACAAAGCTAAATTAGCCACAAATATGGGCATTGAAGGTACTTCCTCAACGCAGGATCTGGACTCCTCCAACCCCCATGGTGGTCTGCTTAGAGTGCCAAAAATTGAACAGGAGTTTATACCGTGCCCAGCTCTGTTTTCAGAGGTGATCCAAAAACTGTGGAATGTGTTTCCCCACATCTGCAGAACTTACTCATTCCAGTTTCCCTATGAAAAACAACTGCTTTGGTCTTCAGTATATTAATTTGGTGGTCCTTATTCATCATTACATTTTAAGAGCCTTCATTTCAATACCACTCTTTAACATATTAATATCAGTCCTTTTAGGATTAGGTAAATCTCTCTCTATATATAAAAGGCTGTGTGTGTGTGTGTGTGTGTGTGTGTATGTTCCAGCATAACTCTGGAACGCCTCAAGCAATTTCAACTAAACTTGGTACACAGATCACTTACTATGTGGAAAAAAATACTGTGGGGGTAAGACACATGTAGCACCCCTGGGGTGTGTGTGTGCATGTGTGTGTGTGTTCCAGCAT
>JANHZT010003183.1:6805-25740 GCA_032468215.1 Stegonotus admiraltiensis
AAAATGAGGACCCGGTTTGTGGGGGCAATAAGCTGACTTTGTATAAAATATACAAAAGTATGAAGGCTATTGATTAATGCATTGTAAGCTGCCCTGAGTCTCCGGAGAAGGGTGGCATATAAATCAAATCAAATCAAATCAAATCAAATCAATCAATCAATCAATCAATAAAAAATATATCACTCATTCTGTGCAGCAACTGACATTCAACTTATGTTTGCTATACTCATGTTTTGTATTCGTTTATTTAAACCATTTAAATAAATAGCTGCCCATCTTATATCCAATTCTGGCAAGCTCCCAATCAAAAGTTAAAACAGCATAAAAACCATAAAACTATAAAACTAAACATATTAAAAGCCACAAAAACCTCATGCCAAGTTAAACTTCTGATGTGCAGTCACCTAATCTCCCAACCCTTTGGGGAAAAGCCCGGTCTTCAAAGTTTTACGGAAGACTAGGAGTGTGCCAAACCTCAGGAGCAGAGCATTCTGTAAGGCCATCCTATCTTACCTGGTAGAATGGGTAGATATCCTTAGGGAACGGGGATCCCACAGATAACCCTGCCTTGTGCCATATAGGGCATTAAAGAGGATGGTCAGCATCTTGAATTGCACCCAGAAAGAAACTGGAAGCCAATGCAGCTTGTGCAACACAGGAGTTACATGGGCAAATCTAGGGGCCTCCATTACTGTGCACACTGCTACGTTCTGAACTATCATGTTTCTCCAAAAATAAGGCTGGGTCTTGTTTTCTTTTGATCCCCCCCAAAAAGGCTAGGCCTTCTTTTTGGAGGGTTCTAATTATTGACTCCCCTTGTGATGGTGGCACTGACAGCCCCACCCAGCATGAGCCAGCTACTGGCTCACTTCTTCTGCGGCCGCTTGCCGCCACTTGCATGCATCACCCCAGCCTCTGTTTTGCTTTTAGATACCTGCCGGTAGGCATCTGCAGCCAATAACAGAGCTCCAGTTCGATCTGGAACTCTGTTATTGGCTGCAGATAACAGATGCCGGCAGGCATCTGAAGGTGAAATGGAGGGCAGGGCGATGCGTGCGAGTGGTGGCTGCAGAAGAAGGCGAGGTAGGTGTCGAGTTGTGCAAGGCACGGTAAGTAGGGCAGCTCCACCCCCCATCCCAACCCTAGCTTATTTTTTACCTGTGTGCCTCACCCAGTAGTGGGTTGCCCCTGGTTCAGACCAGTTCACAAGAACCAGTACTAAAAGTGGAGGGATCCCTGCCCACCGCCCTGGATATCATCATCAGTGATCATGTGCACGATCCCATTGCAAACCGGTAGTAAAGTTAAGTAAAACCCACCCCTGGCTTCACCCCACCCCCTACACCCTGGGGTGGGTGGGGTCTTAATTAGGGCTAATTTTGTAAGTGGGGCTTAATTTGATCACATGCGCTCAAAAACATGATAGGGCTTCTTTTCAAGGTGGGTCATCTTTTTGGAGAAACACGGTACTTGAATTTTCTGGGTAGTCTTCAAGGACAGCTCAGTGTAGAATGCATTGCAGTAATCCAAATGGGTGATCAAGGTATGAGTGACCATGAGCAAGGCCTTCTAACCTAAGAAAGGGTGCAAATAATGCACGAGATACTATTTAAAGGCCCTCCGAGCCATGGCTGCCATCTGCTCCTCAAGATGGAGCTATGAGTCTAAGAGGACCCCCAAGTTGTGTACCTGCTTAAATCCAGAATCAAAGATGAAGTATCACCTCCTGGTAAGACTGACTGGAACTGGGCATGGAAGAAAGAGAACCACTGTAACACAATGCTTCCCATTCCCCATTCCCCAGCCACTAAAGCCAGTCCAGGATTTAACATCTGCTTTCTCTAAACCACTAAATGCACCATAATCTTTCTCCCATTCATATATTTCTCAGTGACCTGCTGGAGAACAAATATCCAGGCTGCAGAAAATGTGCAGAAATAAATAATGCAGAAAATAGAATCTAATGACCTCACTTGTTTTGGGGCAATTTAGGGAAGATCGGTGTTTACAGACTTTGCAAATATGATCTCATGTCTACCCTACAGTACAGGACATAGGATATTTATGTCTAAATATCAAATGAACAAGTGTACTTTATACGGAGGAAACAGCCTGGACAAAGGTGAGAGAACTTCCTTCTTAGAGATATATCAAAGATTCTCCTAAGCGTCAGAATTTCAAAGTGCACAAACTCACTACGATTTTCAAATACCTTCCACCAGCCTGGTGCTTAGCAGATTTTGCCTATCCCATCTGCTGTCTGGGGATGATAGGAATAGTGTTCAAATATACCTGGAGAATATCAGCTTGATAAAGACGCAGCTAAAAGGTTTGGATCACTGTTTTTTCCCCCTGAAAACTTTTTAAAAGTTTATGAACTTAACACTCTCTACACAGTTCAGGCATCGATCCGTTTGTGCTTGGTCTAGATTTCCACTTCTAACTAAGGCAGTGAAAACAGAAGACTTGCAACAGGGTGGCCAAAACGAGAGGGGTCAAGCACCGCATCTGTTTAAAATTTCCAGGCTTTATTCCGATAAGCATTTCCTGATTCATTGTCAATTTAAGCTAAATTGGCACTGAAAACTATCATAAAGACAAATAACTTCCATCCGGTGTGGTTCACGTGAATGTGGTTGAAACATCCTATTCCTCCTCATCTTTTGACGTTTTCAGGCAGGTACGGGGAACTTGAAGGCAATGGAGATTTACTGGAAAAAGATAGAGTATTATTGAAAATAGGCTAGATGGGGAGGTTATACCAGACCCATCCACAGTGGAATTTTATGAATGTATGTCTCTCACTCAGAAAATGTTGCCTATAAAATGCTTGCAGTGGACAAAATAAACTGCCTAATGCTAATATAACAACATGCAGATTATTCTGTAGATAAACCTATATGTTGCAAGGATCCTAATATAACCACCTGTGCAAATAAATTGGCTTCTGAATTTTCCATAACAATGCTTCTATATCAGAGGTGGGTTTCAGCAGGTTCTGACCAGTTCTGGAGAACCGGTAGTGGAAATTTTGAGTACTTCAGAGAACCGGTAGTAAAAATTCTCACTGACCCCGCCCCCATCTATTCTCTGCCTCCCGAGTCCCAGCTGATCGGGAGGAAATGGGGATTTTGCAGTAACCTTCCCCTGGAGTGGGGTGGGAATGGAGATTTTACAGTATCCTTCCCCTGCCATGCCCACCAAGCCACGCCCACAAAGCCATACCACACCCACCAAGCCACACCCACAGAACTGGTAGTAAAATTTTTTGAAACCCACCACTGTTCTATATTCCCAGAAAAAACTACTGTAAATTCAATGATTTTCTACTACCAGTCCTCTCCCAATAGTGTTATAGGTAGTCCTCAATTTATGACCATAATATCAACCCAAAATTTCTTGGGTTGCTAAGTGAGAATTTTGTTAAGTGAATTTTGCCCCATTTTATGACTTTTCTGGCCTCATTTGTTAAGCGAATCACTGGAGTTGTTAAATTAGTAACGTGATTGTTAAGTGAATCTGGCTTCCCCATTGACTTTGTTTGTCAGAAGATTGCAAAAAGTGATCACATGACCCCAGGACACTGCAACCGTCATAAATGTGAATCAGTTGGCAAGTATCTGAATATAAATCACGTGACCATAGGGGTGCTACAATGGTCATAAATGTGAAAAATGGTCATAAGTCACTTTTTTTCAATGCCATTGTAACTTCAAATGGTCAACTGTTGTAAGTCGAGGACTATCTGTATTGGATCAGAGAGTTTAGGGAATCTAAAATGAAGATACACAACATTAAAAAAAACAATCAAATTTATATGGAGTCAATACACTAGTTCATCTGTCCCCTAGATCCCCAGGCTTGCTGGCAAACCCATTATATGGGTCAGGTAATTTTGGTAGTTTCCACTGGCGTTCATTCAGATAAGAATTTCCATTTTTTTTTCCTAAAAAAAAGGAGGCTAAAATCCTCCTATGCTTTAGGAAACCTACTACAGACGCTGCATGGATTGGCACTAGCAGAGTTTACTAATTTGTTTTCCACCTAGAGGCCTCTGTAATGGAAAAACTATGTACAATACAGTAAATGTAATGTGAGTTCTACCTCTTATCACTAATTTTGCCAACAACCGTCACCTGGCTGCTCATTAGTTTTTATTAGTAGCCACTGTGGTTAGTTAGTTGGTTTTAAAGACCCATTTTACAATGAAACAGACTTCCGGGCAGTCTACAAAATTCAAATGGATGTTGTGCAAATACAACTCCGTTATGTGTATGGAGGAGTTGACATATTAATAGTATTCTAATAACAGTTCCACTTTAAAATATCCACAGTTGGAAGCAGAAGGTTAATACAAATGCCTTCAATTGTTATGATTCTTTGTGGCAAATTAGTAGGAAGCACTAACTGTCGTAATGCCATAGTATCTATACTTCATGTAAAACCAGAAGGTTGGGGGAAATTTCTATTTTATTTAAGCAAAAATGTTAATAGACTCCCAATAGGAAGCTTCTTATTTTGGTTTGGAGTTATACAGATCAGGAATTTAATGGGGACACCTGGCTTGGCAATAATATGTGTAAAAACGATCTTGTCATATTAGCTGAATACAAAGTGAATGATAATCAGCAATGTGATATGATGGTGAAAAAAAGGCAAATGCAATTTAGGATGAATCAATAAGGTATCATTTTCAAATTGTAGGAGGTAATAGTTCTATCTATCCTTATCACACTTCATTTTAAGTATTATGCCCAGTTCTGGCTCCATACTTTAAGGCAGGAGTGCCAAGCTGGTGGCCCGCAGGCGACGGCCACCCCAGCTCTGCGAATGGGAAAAACATCGTGAAACGTCATGTGATGGAAATATGATGCCGCGAGCTTGACACGCATGTGTTAAGGGTTCAGATGAATTGAAATAGGTTGCAAGAAGGGCAATTGTACTTGAGGAGGGTTGGAATCAGGGGCCTGTGACCCTTCCCCTACCATTTCATGGATCCAAAGATGTTCTAAAAATCTCTTTTCTTCAAGGGCATTTCATATGATTTAAGTGAGACCCAAGGCTCTGCCCAAGAGGTAAAATATAATTATAGCTGAATTAGGTTTATTTTACTGCAGGCCTATAGGAATTGACTTGGTACCTTTGCATTCTTTCTCAAATTTTCCAAAATTAACTTCTTTTTGCCCATCAGGCAATGGTGAAATCCAATTTTTTTTATTACTGGTTCTGTGGGTGTGGCTTGGTGGGCATGGTATGGCTTGGTGGGCGTGGCAGGGGAAGGATACTGCAAAATCTCCATTCCCATCCCACTCTGGGGCCAGCCAGAGGTGGTATTTGTTGGTTCTCTGAACTGCTCAAAAGTTCTGCTACTGATTCTCCAGAACCTGTCAGAACCTGCTGGATTTCACCCCTGCCATCAGGTTACAGTGCTTTTAAAGGACACTTTCTTTTAATTAAACCTTTCCTATATATAATTTTGATTTTGTAATTAAAATTTATCATTTAAAATAATTAAATTTTAATTTAATTAAACATTCCCTGTATGTCAAAGCTCTGTCCACTTTTGCTTACTGGATATCCAACCCACTACTAAATACAATGATCCACTGGCTGAAAGTTTTGTCAGCACTTGAAAAACAAGAATGCTTTGCAGTTCAAGGTAGCTGGTGAACATTTTCTGGGTTTAGAAGCAAATAGGATTAGGCCTACGGAGTCCTCACACTGGAGGCATTTATGGAATACTGGTGGATGCTCTCAGAATTCAGCTAAGTATCCTGAAGGAAAGCAGGATGAAACCATATTTGTATGGTGTCAGGAAAATTACAGCATGCCTGGAGTCACTTAGGAAAATTACAATCTGCTTGGAATCACCAGGACATGAGAGCTTCCTTTTTCTCGGCCAGTAGCTCTGCATCCCTTTCCAGAGATCTACTGACCCTGCGGTCAGATCCCACTGTTTTTAGTGAAGCCAAATGTTTGGCTGTAGATGAGCAATGTCAGGGCTCAGGGCCATCGTATGTTTCTCTATGGTAGAGATGAAAGGGCTTTTCATATGGAGCAGTTTAACATTACAACATTCAAATGGATTACAGGTAATCCTTAATTTACAACCATAGTGGCTGTTCAAAGATACAACGGCACTGAAAAAAGTGGTTTATGACCATTTTTCACACCATTGACCAATGCAGCATCCCCTTATGATGGTCGTGGTGTCCCAGGGTCACGATGATCTTTTGTGATCTTCTGATAAGCAAAGTCAATGAGGGAAGCCAGATTCATTCAACAGCTGTGTTACTAACTTAACAACTGCAGTGATTCACTTAACAACGGTGGCAAGAAAGGTCATAAAATGGGGGAAAAGTCACACAACAACTGTCTTGCTTAGCAATGGAAATTTTGGGCTCAATTCATAAATCCAGGGCTACCTGTACATCCCTTGTTTGTACAAATACAACTCCCTGTTTTGTGAATGGAGGCTTTTTTTTTTTTGCCAGTGACTATTATAGAAAAATACAAAAGAAATCCACTTTGTCAGTACCTTCTGACCATTCATGAACACTTGGAGAAAAGGGTCTTGTCAGAAGCTAGAATCAGAGGCGTTTTTATGTATAAAACCTAAATTTGCAAAAGTTTCCTCAACTGAAAGCAACAATGAACAGACATTAGCCTTCAAAATACCTTGTTGTAAATATCTTCATTGGCGTTCCACTGTAAAATGTGTTACATATGTGCTTTATAAAAATGAACAGCTTTCCCTGGAGATTCCCCTTTACACAATTTAAAATTTAATTTCTAGAGAATTTATGAGAAAACTATTTTGGAATGTTTGGTTACATAAATTAATGATGACAGGTTTTTGTGTGTAAAACATTTTTGAGAGCTAAAAGACCATGATAGAAAAACTTTTAAACTTAAATTTAAAAAACACTATTTTGCTGTTTACTGGGAACCATGTGTTCACATGTCACTTTTTATTAAGATATTTCTATTTCAGACCATGATATATTGCTGCTTTGGCAGCAAGTTACTTAATAAAAGGGTTCATGTGTTTGTTGTGTATGAAGGATGGGTCCTTGTTTGTTAAGTGACCCTCAATTGGCATTTTGCTGAAAAGTTCATAAAGAGCAGCAGACAAGATTTTCTGTTTATAAACATTTTTTTTTAAAAAATATAGTCTGCTTCATCTATTATGTCTTCATAGTTTATTGGCTCTGACTTAATATATATCAGATGGATCTATTTACTTAGTGTAAATAGCTTAGTATAACATCCAGTGAGATAAAATAGTTCTTTAGGTTAAGTACAGTGGATGAAATCAAACATTACATGAGCAGTTTCTATCTACGTGACATAGTTTCTGCTCTGGAGGTTAAGGGATCACAGGAGGAATGGGAATTGTCTCAAATTCTATCTCAGCTGACACATTTTTATTAAATGTGCTACTCAGCACCAGTTGACATGGTATTTTTTGCCTAGACCATATTCTGGGTAGGACTGTGTGTAGATTTTAGAATTGCTATTCCTTCCCTGTTTCAATATTATCCTTTTTTGTTTGCTTTTTTGTTTTTACAATACATACATTTAGCTTTCAACCTGTTCAACACTCACAAACTTGAAACACAACAGTATTAATTGTTCCATTTCTTAGATGAAACCCACATTTTATGGCATTAATTGATCCTTCATGCGGACTAAACCATGTTCTGAAACAAGTAGTTTTCAGGAGGGCAGATCCTATACTGGGTGATTGAATCTGGACAAAGAAAGGAAGAATGCGATTTAGAATGGGCACTGAATCAATAGACTCACAACTTTTACAAGATAGTAGTTGCACTATTATTTAAAGTATTACTGCTTAATAATATCATCTTTGAAGCATTGATTTCTGCTTTATTCCATCCAGAAAAAGGTGGATTGCCTTTTTAAGCCTTCCTGCTGTTGAACCCACTGGTTGAGCTTTCAACAGAACAGAAAACAAACAGTATAAGATTTTAAATGTCTAGACGTTTCAATTTTAGCAATAAGTTGAGAGAAAAAAAATCATGCTCTAAACTGTTAACACAGGAATGTCACCAGTCCAAAGCAGCTTTATCTGGAGATCTTTCCAATTAGAAGGTGCTGTAATTTATCTTGTTAAGGGTAAGAGACAAGACATTTACCTCACTGAGGCATTTTATGTCAGCTCACACACAGCCTCCTCTTAAACTTCTTTAGCACTTGCAAAAGCCAGGAGTGACACTCTTTCCCACCCCCAAAGATCTGAACATTCTTAGTAAATAATATGGCTTCACACATGATTTTGTCTTTCATTTGTAGATCAGGCAAAATTTGGCATGGACACTGCCTTTTTGACTCTGTCTAAAACCAAAACACAAGACTAACGGTTAACTGAAAGTAGGGTTTGGTTCATCTTGCGTGCTAATGAGTTCGGCTTGCATGTCAAAGGAGATCCAACATTCAAATAATAATTAGGTCATGTGATTGGTTTCCTGTAAAAGCAACTCAAGGCTCTTCTTGGTCATGTGTATAAGCAGTGCAAAACTTAAGTGGGGGATTCCACTTTGACCAGTTTGATCAAAATGCCCCTCTGGAGCAATACTCTTCTTTTCAAGTGTGGTTTCACAGCAGCCATACTGCTAGGATGCTAATAGGGACTTCTGTGCTCATGCAGAACATTATACTTTCCTAGGGTTGTAACTCCTGGTGACTTGGACAAATGTGACTAGAAACCAAATCTTCACTGTCTCAGGGAAGGACGCCACTGCAATCACTTGTCAGTCAGTGACAGTGGAAGAGATGGCGCAGAATTTATATCTATTTCTGCTTTAGATCCTTTGTACTCTCCTTCTTTCTCTTTCCCTGCCTAGAGACCCTTTTGCCATCTGTTTCTCATGCTTCCTTGAACCATAAGTTGAAGGCAGTTACATGTTTACATTCTCTACATTCCTGCTCTGAGAATCTCCCTGGGAATCTCCTGCACTAACACAACCTTGAGACTGAAGTCCTTTTCCATCTCAGCAAAGTGACCACTCAAACCAGCTTTGCTTCACTTGGACACTTTGCTCCAGGGCATTGAGGTGGACCAATTTTCAAGTCAAGGCAACGCGTCAGATTTGAAGCATGGGAACATCTGGGACTGAAATGACCCTTTATGTTTAGACTTAAAATCTATGGGTGACATGGGAAATTCTAGAGTAAGTTTAAATTGTATAAGGAAACAGACTGTAATTTGCCTGATTATGGGAGCAGAGAATAATGTAATAAAAAAAGAAACTTATTACCTATATCTACATATGACTTAATTGTACACACATACAGTAGAATAATTGATCACAGACATATGCTCAGTAGGGTCCACCCAACACTTCCCTTCTTTATCTGCCAATACAGGCTTGAAAGTTGCTGAAGGGATGTGTGGAAAAAGGTGTAAAGGAAAGGGAATGTGAAGTTCAAGAAAAAAGAAGGGAAGGGAAGGGGAAGCTACACTACACAATGACAGATTTGCTTCTGCAACATTGGAAGCCATGAAATTTTTGGTGCATGGGAGAAACAGGGTTGAGAATGGCAACAGATTCAACATGCTAATGTTAATGTTGGTTAATGCTGTAGAGGCTCATACATTGATTTTTGGAAACACAATCCTGAGATTAAGAGAATTCCTACCCCTAGGCAAAAGAAAAAAACCCTCAAACATACCCCTCACCCCAAAATCTCCTTTCCTGTATGCCATTAATCTTAGGAAACCTAAGATGACCCATTTTAAAGATCAATTATTTTGGAGAAAAATAGTCTTCCTTTCAGAAAAAATGTAAGGGTGTAAAGTTATATTTTAAAACATGTACAAGTCATATTTTAGAAAGTAAAAATGTGATCTCTTACCTATAATCCATTTTTCTGATAAACATTGCATATCCACATACTTTCCAACTTTGCACTGTCCAATACAAATTTTAGCTTGACGGAGGGTTTTACATACTTTTCCTCCACAAAGCTGTACCAGCTCACAGAGCTTCTGATAGGGGGGCTGACTTGTGCGAGAGATGAACATTATAGGTTGATTGGCAAAGAGTTTTTGATACACTTTTTCTTTTAGAATATTGTGCTGAAATCGGGAAATCTGTTTGAAAAAGGGAAAATAAGGAAGTGAATTTTACCACAGGATGAAGCATTTGCTTTTGGGAACATATTGCCATAGTTTACAATTTTCTTGCATACAATTTTTCTATTAGAATACCTGCTGCTTTAAAATGTAGTGTACAGTTATAATAAACTCTCAAAAGTGACACAAAAAAGATCAATAATATAAACTCTGTAATGTTAAATAATATCAGAATGTTCTTGATATTCAGAAATTATTACTTCTATATTTGTTTTATTATTTATCTATTATATTGATAATAAAGCCAGATATGATTTCCACTGTAATAAGAGTTTAAATTAAGTTTATTTTTTAAATTGTTATGCCTTTGTTTTTTTGTCTAAACACAACTATATGGAAAGAAAACATCTAGTTGCATAATGAAACATTGCAGACTCAACAGTCTTAATCTGAAACATACTCTTACTGCATCAAACCATTTTCTGGAGTTGAAAAATATATTGAATCATAAACTAGCTAAGCAGGTTGGGGTCACACAGAGTATTAAACCACAAATAACTAAGATTTAAAATAACCAAATTTTACAATAACTAAGTCTTGAAATAGGTAGTTAACCATGTTGCCTAAGTACAGCCATTTCTTAGATTTCTTCTAGCTGTGAAAGAATTTGTACTCAGTTGCTGCCAGTTTCTTGCTCCTCTGGGAATTTTTAAGCTGAAAGTAGGATTATATATTCCTTAACACAGAATAATGAAAAGCACAATAACAGTTGAATTCCAGAAGGGCAGCCATCTCAAAGGGCAAACCTCTGTTATATTTATTCAGAAGAAAGGCCCTTATATTCAGTAAAGTTATATCTAGGTGAATGAGCAACGTGGCAGGTAGGTATGTAAGAAATGGAATAAAAATATGATGATTACTAAGATCAAGCAAATAATTTTGATATGAATGTTTGTACTTGCAAGCTTAAGCCATCAGATGTCTGGACTTAATAGGCCAGATGAAGGAGACTTTTATTACAAAGAGCATATTCAATGCCCATGATAATTAAGCAAAAATGAGACTGTATAAAAATAGGATAGCAAGATCAATAATACCTCCCAGAAAGGATGATATGCCACTATAAATGGTTAGTTATGCATGATTACTTTCCCTCATTACTCTTACTTATTCCTCATTTATATCAGAGTGGTCTTTATTAAATCCACTAATTAATACAAGGGTTGGGCAAAGGCATGTGCAAATTTAAGAATAAATCAATTGAAATCAAGGGAAGTAATCAATGGATGGATTTCAAGAGGATTAACGAGGGGATGAGTAACTGGTTTCCACCCATTACTGTATAAAAAGTTGTGATACAAATTCGCCCCCCTCCCCCAATACAGTCAACTGTGTGTTAAATGTAACTATTCACCCTGGTATGTCTATTTTCCTAGTCTAAGAATTTTGTTTTTTTCAAACAGAAATTGGAATTATATGAGTCCTACTCCCAATCAAGTCCTCTAAAAGGATACAAGTTTATAGCATCAATGATTAGATCATGGCCCATAAATTTGTCTCTTCATATTTCAGGGGGAAAAAGATAATGGCACCAACACTGAAGGGTTAGGTGACCAGGACGGGGTAGCCTTCCAGAAACTAAGCAGGTCTGGCCTCTAGTTGGGTGACATATGGGAGCCCTATGTGACATGGCCTTATGCTCTTGGATGGAATAAAGGCAGGATATGAACCAGCAAAATGCCATCAGAATTCACAAAACAGGAAGTGAGTCAACTTTTTCAGGAGTCACAAGACTTGTTTACATTCAGTTATTGTGCAGCAAAGTAAAATAACTTGGAATTTGATATAAACTGTGAATAATATCATAAGATATGCTGTACTTCTTTTCCAAACAGGCAACTCATAAATCTTTATAGCTTTATCTTGGCATTTTATCCATCCTAGCATATCAGTTAATGTACTGTATCTGACAGAGGAGAAACCCGAGTTCACATCAACATTTGACTGTTGAACAATGGATGACTTTGGCTTTGTCACTGTCTCTTAAACCAACACAGGGCTGTAGTGTTGGTTGTTCAGATAAAATGAAGAGCCTTTCGCCAAGTGCACTAACCTGTGCTTCTGAGGAAGAAACAAGATATAAAAGCAACATTTAAAAAAATGATTGTTGGCTTGTTGAAGAATTTAGTGACTGTTGAAGTTAAAACGGCACTGAAAAAAAGTGGCTTATGACCATTTTTCACACTTACGACCCTTGCAGCATCAGTTTGGGCCTCAATTGTGGTTGTAAATTGAGGACTACCTGTATAGTGAACAGACTGCTGTTTTAAATTTGCAGCTGTTATTTGGACCTCAGAGTTTCCTTCCCTTCCAAGACAGGTGTGGATGGGGAAGGGAAAAAGAAAAGTCTCTGAGTCTGGAAAAAAAAAATAGGGCCTTGGGAAAGGGTGGCCAGCTTCTGTGGAAGTCTTGCAAGTCAAAAGAGAAACTTCTGTGGCCAATTAAGCCCACAAGCTATTTCTTCCCCATGCTGAGCCAAATAGTCTAGCTCACATGTACTGTTTTTTTAATGTTAGAAGTACCTCAGGATATATATGAGACAAACTTCTCATATAACCCAAAATAGCTTATTTATTTTATTTTATTTTTACCAATCTCTCATGCCACCCATTTAGGTTAACAAGTAAAGTCCAAATGAAGAACAACAATGTCCACGGGATATAAATCTAGCCTTACCATATCTAAAATTAATAATCAAACCCAATTTGAAAAGACCTTGTGCTAAAATTGTCCTGTTATGGTTGATAGTGTGGAGCTCTAAAGTTTCTAATCTGAAGCTGATTAGAACTGACAAACTCTGTTTATGTTCAGATCCAGCAGAGTCTGCATTTGTTACAAAGAGCCTACATTAAGCTTTAACTTGATTGTATTCCTGCTGTTTTACACATTTTTGAGAGACATGATTTAAAGAATTTATTGTACTCCTGTTTGTTCAGCATTGTTCTTTAAAGCTTATAATTGCTGAAGCCATAAAGAAAAGCCATTCTATGCTCACTGTGGTTCCTATTATATTAGAAATGAGCCTAAATTGACAAGAAAACTATATGAAAAAAGCCTGCTATTTTATAGGTTTACAACCATCAAAATCAGCCAAAACTGAAAAGTTCAAACTGTGGAGGCCACGTTACATGTTATACTTTTAAATGTGTTATTTTATCTTATTATAATAAATAAAACTTGGATTATGAATAGAAAATCTGAGGTTTGGGCTGTTGAACTTTTTTCCAAATGCAGTGTAGATAAGGGCTGTATTTTTTTTCAGTTTGTACAGAAATCATTCAAATGTAAGCATAATATGTACTTTATTTTACAAAAGATCATACCGTAAAATCAGTGGGATGAGATCTGAATCATATATTTGAATTTAGGACTGGCTATTATATTAGCAGCAATTGTTCCATTGGGAATATATGTAGAGAACTCAACATTTTCATGAAAATCTGCAGCTGGAAAGGAAGCTATTTTCGGTCCTTTCCATATCCTTCGTTGTGCTTATTTTGTACCTCCAAAGATGTTTCTGAAATCCACAGAAATGTTTTCTTGGAGGTACTGCCACCATCTATTCAAATGCACTTAAAAATAAGGCTTGCAAATATCCATATAAATTCCTCGATATAAGTCAGTGGCCACCAACCTTTTGGGCACCAGGGACTGGTTCCATGGAGAGAGGTTTTTCCATGGACCGGAGGGGTTTCCTGTGCTGCCTGCATCCCTTGGATGGGGCTTTACTTGTTTGCATGGCCCAGTTTCTGGCATGCTGTGGACTGGTGCTGATCCATGGACCGGGGGTTGGGGATCCCTGATATAAATAATTGAAGATAGTATCCAATGTTATTAGTATGTCCTTTTTTCATAAAATGATAAAGGTTTCCTTTGTCCAGTCATGTCCAACTCTAGGGGTGGTGCTCATCTCTATTTCCTAGCTCAGGGAGCTAATGTTGTCCAAAGAACTTCTGTGGTCATCTAGCCAGCATAACTATAAGCCAAGGCGCATGGAGTGCTGCTATCTTTCCATCGAAGTGGGATCTATTGATCTACCCAATTTCCATGCTTTCGAACTGCTAGTGGGCAGGAGCTGGGGCAAGTAATGGGAGCTCCCTCCATCATGCGGCAGTCGGGTCTTAAACCTGAGCTGTCAGCTTTCCAGTTGACAAGCTCAGTGTCTTTAACTGCTGAGCCAGTGCACCTCCCCCCTTTTTTCATAAAAGTTCATATAATTTGGGATTATTTCAGACATACATACTGACTCAGGATTATTTCAGGCATACATACTGACAAGCAGCTTGAACAAGAAACTAGAGCTCTCAAGAGCTGATTGCACTGCAACATCCAATCCAAAATAGAAAATCAATACTTTCTTGCACATAGTTTGTGTTTTGGAACTAAATGGTACAATAGTATAGTGAAATTCAACAGGCTCCATCCACAATCAGAAGAACGCCTGCTGTTTTCTACAGGTTCCTTGTCCTACCTGTTGCCCAATAACTAAAGGAGTTGAAAATCTCACCAGCCGCTACCTTTAAGGCAGCAAACTAAGTACCTGACAGGTCCTTGGATCCTCTTTCTTTCCAGCTTCATTTAAGCTTGTTGGCCACCTCTTTTTTCAGTTTTCCCTTCCGCTCTCTTTTATGAAAGAGATAAAGAACATGGAGGCACTTCCAATGTTTGATGACTAGCATCCGAACCCACGTTGGGCTTGTGGCTTGCCTCATCCCTTTGCCTTTGCCTTTGTAGGCATTTTCTATGAGCCATATTTTAAAGAGGCTAAATGTTTAATCTCAGAGAGTTTAGTTTAAACCTTAGTGGACATATTGGGATTTACATTTTAGTAGACATATATAGGATCTGATTATGTGCCATCAAGTCATACAAACTAGTGATTACATAGAAAAAACTTCTCCTTTACAATCTATCCATGGCTTGGTTTCTCTTATCTTAATGTATTTTTTTCTCTCTCTAAACAGGTTATTTATCTACTGCGCTTATTTGTTAGATTTTTATTCCATTTTTCATTCAGGAGTACAAGTGGCATACAGAACATTTCTTTTCTTCCAAATTTTCTCATCACCATCTTGTGGTGTAAGTTGGACTGGAGCAGAGAAATGGACCAAAGTCATAGTAAACTTCCAAGGCTGAGGATGGACTTGAACCTGGTCTCCCCACTCCTAATCTAATACTTTGACCACTATACAGGTAGTCCTCAACTTATGACATTTAGTGACTGTTTAAAGTTACAGTGGCACTGAAGAAAGTGACTTATGATAGGTTTCCATACTTACAACCATTTTAGCAACCCCATGGTTACATGATTAAAATTTGGATGCTTGTCAACTGGTACGTATTTATGACAGTTGCAGTGTCCCAGGGTCACATCAACACTTTTTGCAACCTTCTGACAAGCAAAGTCAATGGAGAAGCCAGATTCACTTTACACCCTGTTACAAACTTAACAATTGCAGTGCTTCACTTAACAACTGTCGCAAAAAAGGTTGTAAAATGGGACAAAATTCACTTAACAACTGTCTTGCTTAGCAATCGAAATTTTGAGAATTGTGGTTGTATGTCAAGGACTGCGTATATTATCTTGACTTATATACCATCATTGCCTTTAACAAATGTTAACACTGTATGAGTCACAGCTCAGCCAATTTGTCATGGGTTACTGCAAGTATCTTTTAAAAATCTTTTTTATGTTATACTAATGCATGTAAGTACCATGCCCTAAAACAGAGAGGGAAAAAAGTAAAATGATGACAATGTGACGTAAACAGAGCTTTACAGATAAACCCTACTTCTCTCACACACTGATAAGAAAAGTTAATTTTCTGCAATTGTCTGAAAAGCAATGTTCCGTGAGAATTTTGTGAAAAGGTTTGGCAGAAGGATCTGTTTTCTGGCAGATGTTCAAATTTATACTTGAGAACCACTTTTTTCTGCAGTGCAAACATGGTGTCCACCAGGAATAACACTGTGCACCTCTGTTCAAAACACGACTGAGACAGAGAGCATATATAAGATTTATATTAAAGAAGAAAAAATGCATTAATTATCAATTAATAGCTATTTTATCCGAGATGAAAGTTGTTTTGGTTATAATGGTTGGTTGCAAAGTCAGCCAAATATTTAGATTAGATTTGACATCTTTGTCCACCTATTGAGGCCTTCCCAAGGACCTGGGATAGGCGGATGTTGTTTTGCAAGACATGAGGCGTTTTCTGAAATAGCTGAATCTAATTACAATTGGAACAGTGGTTTTTTTCCCTTTCTTGCCCTGAATGATAGCAAGAATTTATTTCTGTTAGCGGTTCTGTTAACCATGTAAAGGCTAGGTCAGGAGTCTCCAAATGCGGCAACTCTGAGACTTATGGACTTCAACTCCTAGAATTCTCCAGCCATTCCCCTGGCTCAGGGGTGAAATGTTCCCGGTTCGGACTGGCTCGGGTGAGTAGGTAGCAATGACAGCGGGCAGTTAAGAGAACCGGTAGCAAAAATCCCTGCCCCCACCCCCCATGCCCAGCTAAGCCGCGCGATCAACAGAGCCTTTTTTTTCTTTTAAATGGCTCTGACGATCCAAGCTCTGGCAATCCCAGCTGAGTTGCCTGCCAATCAGGCAACTCAGCTGGGATCGTCAGAGCCTTTTGAAAGCATTTTTTACATGGTTTTACATGTAAAAAATGGTTTTAAAAGTAAAAAAACAATTGGCCACGCCCACAGAACCGGTAGTAACAAATTTTAGATTTCACCACTGCCCTGGCTGGAGAATTTTGGGAGTTGAAATCTACTGGTCTTGAAGTTGCCACATTTGGAGATTCCTGGGTTAGGTAAGTGTGCCATGGATCATAAAGCATTACACTTTTTAAAATATACCAAATGCCATTTTCTTCCCTCGTCAAATAAGAAATGTTTCCTAAAATATCATTTGTTTTTTTAAAAAGAATCTCTATGAATACCAACATTTATATTCTCTTGCATGCAGTGGGCTGTTAATGCCTGAAGAGATTTCCCTGCTCATTCCAGAGATGAATAAATGTATAAATGTATATAAAACCTAGATCTCGGGAAATTCAAGGTGGAAGGATTCCCACACTTGAAATCAAGTTGTCCTACATTTTCTCCATTAAAGCACATTAAAGTAAAGCCGCCTTTTGCAATTGACTGACGATGATTTTGTCAATGCCAATGATGTTCAAATGATGCTTCAGATATTTTGCGACTGTACTGAAGGCAATTATTTTTATTTATTTATTTTTATCCTGCTTTTATTATTTTTAGAAATAACTCAAAGCGGCAAACATATCTGACACACCTTTCTCCTATTTTCCCCACAATCCTGTGAGGCTGAGAGAGAGTGACTGGCCCAGTCACCCAGCTGGCTTTCATCCTAAGGTGAGACTTGAATTCACCATCATCTGCTTTCTAGCCTGGTGCCTTAACCACTTAATCACTATTACTATTGGTACCGTAATTGCTTACTTCTGCCACAATCATTCTATTTCTATTTGCAGTCATTATAGTTTGTGATTTTCTAGAAGCCCAATTATTAGCGCTGATAATGTTACCTAATTTGGGTAATAAGTGTCTGTAAAAAAACAACCAAGCTCAGAGAGCACCAAGGACCACTCAGTTCAATTAATCTTTTCCCATTTCTCTTGTTTAGTTCCTCACTTCTAAGCTACCAACTTTACTAATAAGGGGAATGATATTAATAAAATATCTGATTGTAAATAATAGAGTTTGTAGCAGATGATACTTTGGTGGATTCCAAAAAGCTCCTAAAGATCCTTTTATGGAGCTATTTAGTTCCTTTTTCTTTCAGTGATGATTATTGTAGACTATTACTGAAACTCTCCTTGGAGCAAAGAAATACATCTTATTACAGAAACCTCTACTGCATATTTTGATTGATAACAGCTCTCAGAAATTGCCTGTGTACAAAATACATGCTTTCCCATTCAAGTAAAAATCCTTCTCCTTTGTTTTATAGGTAGGTAGGTTGGTTGTAGCAGACAGGGGTCCTATTTTAGACCAGGAAAAAAAGGCGCAAATTGCCCTCAGATTCATGGAACTAGTTTCACAATTCTTTGGATCACAATAATATATATTCTGGGTCAGGGTCTAATGTAATCTTTGTCTTTGCTATACTGAACATTATTTGCATGTTTACTAGTCAGTTGTACTGAAATAATCTCTATTCCAGGAATAACAGTACATTAACAGTATCAAAAAAAATTCTCCAAAGATTTCTTTTCTAAACAATGCTGCTAGTTCATCATAAACAGAATATGGTAAGAGTCATTTTTTGTTTTATTAAACAAAAATGTGCATTAGTTCTGTTCTATCTAAAACAATCTACAATTACTAAAAGCACAGAGCACATCCTTTATTTTTTAAGTTTAGATGAGTTGCTGTTAAGATGTCCAGCAGCACCTCAAAATGTGCCAAGCATCATTTGTGTTCCAGATACCAGAATAATTGACAGGCTCTACAATAACTTTTTGGAAAACACTCGAACTTCTCTTTCACACTCTGCAGCTCTGTTCAATATATTTAAGATAAAGTACACCACACTTATCTATCTTCACATTTCAGATAGATAAGGCTTAAGACTGAAGCAGTTCAGGTTCTCCCCAGGGGTGGGTTCTAATTTTTTTTACTACCGGTTCTGTGGGTGTGGCTTATTTTGTGGACGTGGCTTGATGGTCATGTGAAAATTATTTAGGATTTAGCAGAGGTACTGGTCTACCAGGCTTTTAACTGCTTGCAGAGCTGTACCGAT